>JBAPLH010000143.1:3045000-3144545 GCA_037897445.1 Ceriops zippeliana | reverse complement strand
TTAAGATATATTTAGGAAGCAGAATGTTTGCCATCTTGTTTTTAAGTAAAGGCGGCTTGTTTCTTTAAATGTAAATATTGAAATGCTTAATTTTTGGCTGCTATTTGTTGGCGCTTCCTCTTTTACTTGCCTGATTCTTTCTGTCATGGGTTGACTTGAAATCCTGAGATAGGGTTGATTTTGACTTGAGCTGTTTTTGTTCAGCACATTGAACAGAAGTAGGTGAAGAAAAAATTGAGGAGAAGGATGAAGAGGAGGATATTGAAGTGGCTGTGAAGTCAATGCTCTCGCCACACCATATGTTTTGCAAGGCCCTGACTGCTTCTGATACTAGCACTGATGGAGGCTTCTCTGTCCTTCGTTGGGCTGCTGGGGACTGCTTCGCTCCCTTGGTGATCTACTCTTGTATACGCTTTGTTGTCATTTGTGCATGGAAACATAACTTGCAATTAGTTTATGTACTTCTAGTTTGACCTTGTTTAGGGTGTTGCCGGATGTAGGATTATAGTCAACAGAGGCCTTCACAGGAGCTTGTAGCAAAGGCTCTTCATGGCTTTGATTGGAGGTTTCAACATATATATCGGGGTACACATTTATGTCTTTAGGCTGGCTTGTCTAAATTCTGTTGATTCTAGAAGAATTGATGCTTATTGGGAATGTATAATCCTTATCTTATGTCATGTGCAGGTCAACCACGTAGGCATTTGCTCACTACTGGATGGAGCGCATTTTTTAACAAAAAGAAACTTCTCTCTGTAGATGCTGTGCTCTTTCTCAGGTTTCATCACCATTTGCTGTAGTTAACTGTTGCTTGGTCATTCTCATATGGTATCTCATCTCAGGGGTGAGGATGGAGAATTAAGACTGGGAATTCGAAGGGCAGTGCAAGTTAAATGTGGCGCCAGTTTTTTCGTTCCAAACATTCAGCAGTTCAATCAAGGCAGTGTCTTCGATGTAGTCAATGCTATGTCTAAGAGGAGTCTTTTCAATGTCTGCTATAACCCAAGGTATTTATCTGCTTGTTCACCTAAAACTTACATGAAATTGCGAACTGTTTATTCTTTGATGCTGGTACAGTAAACAGCCGATGCTGGTACAGTAAACAGCCAATGCTGGGTCAGATAAAGTGCCTGCAGCCAATGGCGTTTGAAAGTTGTTTAAGTAGTGAACAGATACAAGTCTATAATAACGTTTAGGGATACTAAAATTTATCTTAATTATTTTTTTATGTTTATTGCATGTTTTCAAATGCAGAATGTTGTATCAGGACCAGCCATGAATTTTGGCAGGTGAAGCTTGAATGGAGAGCAAAATATATTTTGCCACAGGATAAACCACCACATTTTGTAAAAATTCACCCGTTAAAATGTTAGTACACAGATTTTGTAACAAAAAAGATTGTTGGTTAAAATTATTCGTGCATTTCCTCTTTTCTAAATTTTGACACATTTATTGTATGTGAGAGCCCTTATTTTGAACGCATTTTCTATTTATTTAATCAATTTTCTGTTTGCTAATATTTTTAAGTGTGTCTTCCGGGGCTAGCTCATCAGATTTCATCATACCTTCCCAGAAATTCTTGAAGAGCCTTGATCTTTCTTTTGCGGTTGGAATGAGGTTCAAAACTCGTTTTGAAACAGAATATGCAGTAGAAAAAAGGTTTGATAAGCTTTATGTGTAGCATTTTAAATTATGCTACACTAACAAAAGTTTCTTGCTTTTCATTTATTTGCATAAATATAGGGATAATAACTGGGATTAATAGCTTGGATCCTACAAGATGGCATGGTTCAAAATGGAGATGCCTAGTGGTATGCATGTGTTACATTCACCAAATGCGTGAAATCTTCGTTTATTTTTTCCTGTTTCTGAAGAGTTTCTGTAGTTCATTTATGCTTCCTAAAAAGTCATACTACTGAGACTTGGCAGTGGGCTGTCTCTTGGACTTGATGACACAGTAAGCCGCCCTTTTTGTTTATCAGAACATTATTTTAAATCTTGTTTGTGATATTTTCAGCCAACCTCATTGAAAATGCATTTAGGGAACCTGCTGTTGCATCTGCTGTTACATGTATGGACATATTATTGGGTCATCTTGCTTTCTTAATGGAATTTATGCTAGACTTCTAGAGAACATATTGATGCAACTAGGCTGCTCCTTGTGAAGTAATCTCAAATTGCAAGACCCAAAATTTAAGTTTATAGCATGCAACAGCGAGGACTTTCTGTTGCTCTTGATCAGAACACTTCACACTCACATTGTGCTTCTCATCATCTTAATCAATGTCTGCCTTGCAAACCAAGATATATACTGATCTATTGCAGAAGGTAACTCTGGCGAAGCCTACAATGAGTTCTGCCATGATTATTTTGGTAGTATTTTGTAATAATTTCAATTTGAAGAGGACAATTTCACTATCTAGTTGGTTGGAGTAACAAGTTTCAAGAATAACATTATTTGTGAAATTTGTCTCTCTGAGGATTTTCATACCATTTTATCTGGTTCTCTCGATGGCTCTCGTATCCGTATAATTTGTGGCCAACTTTTGAAGGTAAGATGGGATGATGCAGAGACTAGTGGGCAGAGCAGGACTTCTCCTTGGGAAATTGATCTTTCTGGTTTTTATTCCAATTCCACGAACGTTATGATGCCCGGTTTGAAGAGGAGTAGGTCTGGGTTGTTTTCATCACAGCCAGAATTTTCTATTCCCGGTAGGCTCAGCACATTGGAGGAAATTTTTAACCCCATCATGATCGTTTTGCTTGTATACTTAGCATGGTTGTTGATTGGTCTCCCTATACTTTCCTGACAGGTGCATTTCGAGCATCTGACTCTGAGGAATTGTCAGGGTTCTGGAAGGCCTTGCAAGGTCAACAAATTTTGGGTCTCAACACTCTTTATGATGGTGTTGATGGCCAAACACGGCATCTGTCTGAGATGAGGCATATCTTTAGTTCACACAGTATTGGGAATGCTGCAATTGGCAATGTTGTTGACCCAACTGTGAATTCGGATGTTTCCTTTAAAGGGACAGGCTTGGTGGAATCTTCCAGATTCAACAAGGTCTTGCAAGGTCAAGAAATATATTCAACTTCACCATTTGAAATGGTGCCTAGCGCTAATAAGGATGGGGAAAATGACTCTCTTGGAGTTCCCAATGCCGGTTGACTGCCAAGCTCAGGGAGTGGTTGGTCTGCTATGAAGCACAGCTATAGCACTTCCAAGCTCTCTCCTGCACAAGTGTCTTCACCATCTATCGTATTCGTGTTCCAGCAAGCAACTCATCCAGCTTCAAACTCAGGTTCCATTTTTAAATTTAATAACAAGGAGCTGGAATTTGATGGTTGTGTTTGGTCTCGCGATCCCAGAACGGGTGAGAAATTCCCATTTTCATCACATTCTGGGCATAGAAAGATCGTGGGAGATAATGGGGCACACCTTCTTTTGATCTGTCTCATGGGCACATTTCACAAGAAAATTTGCCAACCTAGCAGGACTCAATTGACCTTTAGTAATAGTCAAGATATGGTGTCCTTGTGTCGAAACAGCTGCCGAATTTTTGGTTTCTCGTTGAATAAGGATGGACAAATGACCAATGGGGAGGATGATACCCCTCCATTAACTTCTTCACCGACTAACGGATGTTCTTTTCTGCCTCATGTTGGAGAACAGTTCCAACGAAAGCCTCTGGCAATAACCAACGCAGTCGGAAGCAATTGCACTAAAGTACCATGCTGTAAGAGATGCAATTCTGTGCATTCTGTGCTTCATTTATTGGTATGCTGTAAGAGATGTTGGACTTTTCTAGAATTTCTCTTTATGAAATTCTTATTTCTATATTGTAGGATCTTTCTTTATGTGAATACTAGCAATAAAACTGTAATTGAAATCAACATACCGTTGTCCATTATGCTGATATCCCGCAGTGGAGATGGGAAGCCTCTTCTGTTTCGTTCCTGAACGCTTCTCTCTTTTCTCCTACTCTTTCCCCTTTCTTTTCTTTACATTTTCTCTCTCTAATGGTTGAGCTCCAAGAAAGGTCCGTAATAGCATATATATATATATATATATATACACATCTTCCTTTCCTGTAACCGTTACCTTAAATAGGAAGATCCTCCCTTTCTGTAATAATTATCTTAAATGGGAAGATACTCCTTTTCCTGTAACGATTATTCTTAATAGGGGAAGATATATATACACATATTCCTTTCCTGTAACCGTTACCTTAAATAGGAAGATCCTCCCTTTCTGCAATAATTATCTTAAATGGAAAGATACTCCTTTTCCTGTAACGATTATTCTTAATAGGGGAAGATATATATACACATATTCCTTTCCTGTAACCGTTACCTTAAATAGGAAGATCCTCCCTTTCTGTAATAATTATCTTAAATGGGAAGATACTTCTTTTCCTGTAACGACTATTCTTAATAGGAAGATACTCCTCTTCCTGTAACGTTTATTCTTAATAGGGAGAGTGGAGGGATTTTAAACCCGATGATCCAAACTACCGTTATGCCTAACCGACCATCATATTAGGCCTTTTATTTTGAGTCATACTTTAAATGACATGGGCCACTCATGTTAATTAATTTAACAATCTCCCACTTGGTCCATGTCATGACTTGATGAAACAATAATAATTAAGTGCGCACAATTCTTAAAGATCATCAAATCACAACACTTAATTAAATTAAAATGATTGGATCATGGCGGTCACACATCTTATAGCGACATGATTCCTTCCATGCATCACATGATCATCATAATTCATAATAACTTTACTGAGGAACATTGAAACTTTAAACTGTCATTCTCATATATGCTATTAATTATCTTACAAACCATAATTGTATACATCTAAATAGAGATAACAGAGCATAAGCAAAACCATAACTTTAATTGAATTCACGAGTGTCACAATGATATGAGCATTCTAAATATTGGCTTTCAAGTGTATGAGGACCTGTCCATAATGCCCATCCGATCAACATGTCCAGTAAATATTTTCGGTGGCAAACCTTTAGTTAACGGGTCCGCTATCATCAACTCAGTGCCAATATGCTCAATGGACACTCTTTGGTTTTGCACTTCTTCTTTAACAGATAGGTATTTCAAATCCATATGTTTCACACCTTTAGAATACCTATCATTCTTAGAGAAGAAGACTGCTGCGGAATTGTCACAAAAAATTCTTAACGGCTTTTCTATACTGTCGACCAAACCAAGCCTTAAGATAAAATTCCGCAACCATAATGCATGAATAGTAGCCTCAAAGCATGTTACAAATTTAGCCTCTATAGTGGAAGTAGCAATGACAGACTGCTTCCCGCTTTTCCAGGAAACTGCTCCTCCAGCCAGGAGAAACATGTAACCAAATGTAGATTTCCTCGAGTCTACACATCCAACATAATCTGAATCCGAGTAGCCTACTACTTCAAGATGACTTGATCTTTTATAAGTAAGCATGTAATCTTTGGTGCCTTGTAAGTACCTAAGTACTTTCTTTCCGGCTTTCCAATGATCTATTCCAGGATTACTTTGATATCGGCCTAACATTCCAACTGCGAAACTGATGTCTGGCCGAGTACATGTTTGCGCATACATCAGGCTTCCAACCAGTGATGCATAGGGAACTAATTCCATCGCTTTCCGTTCCAAATCATTCTTTGGACATTGTAATTCACTGAACTTGTCCCCTTTCTGAATTAGAACTATTCCTGTTGAGCAATTTTCCATTCTAAATCTCTCTAATACTTTATTGATATAGCCTTTCTGAGACAATCCTAACAATCCTTGTGATCTATCATGGAATATTTCTATTCCTATCACATAGGATGCCTCATTCATATCTTTCATTTCAAAATTTTCAGAGAGAAATTTCTTCACATTATGTAACAAACCTATGTCATTAGCAGCCAAAAGAATGTCATCGACATATAGGACTAATATAATGAACTTGCTCCCACTGACTTTCATATAGATACACCGATCAACGGTGTTTTCTACAAAACCGTATGACGTAATGGTATTATTGAACTTAATATACCATTGTCGGGAGGCTTGTTTCAGTCCATATATCGATTTCTTTAATTTACACACCAATTTTCTTGCCCCGTGGTGATGAAACCTTCAGGTTGGTCCATATACACTTCCTCTTCCAAGCCACCATTCAGAAAGGCGGTCTTTACATCCATTTGGTGGAGCTCTAGATCATTATGAGCCACCAAAGCCATAATAATTCTTAAAGAGTCTTTCTTAGAAACTGGAGAGAAAGTCTCCTTATAGTCAACACCATCCCTTTGAGTGAAACCTTTGGCTACAAGTCTGGCCTTATACCTTTCGATGTTACCGTTCGAGTTTCACTTAGTCTTGAAGACCCACTTACAGCCAACTCGTTTTGATCCTTCAGGTAACTCTACTAGCTCCCAGACTTGGTTTACATCCATCGATTTCATCTCTTCTTTCATGGCATTGAACCACCTTTCAGAATCATTACATTTCATGGCTTGTTTAAATGAGACTGGATCTTTATCAATGCTCAATTTCGATTCATGCTCAAGTGAGTAAACCACATAATCATTTGAAACTGCTGGCCTTTTCTGTCTTGTAGACCTCCGTAATGCCATTTCTTGTGGTATCACTTGTTCATTTGTAAATTGAATATTGTCACTTGGTTCATCTCTTATGTGTTCACTTTACGTGTTTCGAGTATCAATTTGTTGTCCTTGCATGTCACGTGACTGTGATGCAACATAAGGAATAATAATTTGAGTAGAAACACTGGGTGTGGGAATACCGACATGAGTAGGAGTACTCACTGTGGACCATTCATTTTGTGATTCTTTAATATCCACCTTTCGTGATTCCCCACTCCCACTGAACTGACCATTTTCAATGAACCGAGCATTACCAGACTCAACTATTCTAGTACTATGGTTAGGGCAGTAAAACCTATACCCTTTGGACTTTTCAGGATAGCCAATGAAGTAACGACTAATGGTTCTTGCATCAAGCTTTCCTTCATGTGGATTGTATATCCTTACTTCTGCTGGACAACCCCAAACATGAAGGTGTCTCAAACTGGGTTTCCTTCCTGTCCATAACTCGTAAGGAGTTTTAGGGACAGCCTTACTAGGAACTCTATTCAGCAGATATGCAGCAATTCTTAATGCATGCATCCACAAGGATAAGGGTACAGTACTGTAATTCAACATGCTCCTAACCATATCCATAAGTGTGCGATTCCGCCTTTCCGCTACACCATTCTATTGTGGTGTACCAGGCATTGTATACTGTGCACATATGCCTCGACTCTCAAGAAGTTTTGCAAATGGACCAGGACATTGTCCACTTTCATTGAATTTTCCATAATATTCACCACCCCTATCTGACTTAATCACTTTTACTTTTCTATCTAACTGTCTTTCAACTTCATTAATAAACACCTCTAGGATGTTTACTGACTGAGACTTTTCATGCAGTAGATACAAGTAACAATACCGTGAGTAGTCATCTATAAAAAGTGATGAAATATTTCTCACCACCCCATGTTGGGATATCAAACAGGCCACAAACATCAGTGTGTGTATCAATTCTAAAGGCTCGTTGCTTCTTATGGCTGGGTTCTTTGATGTATGTTTTGTTTGTTTCCCTTTTATACAATCAACACATACATCTCAATCAGTAAAATCCAATTGAGGCAGGACATCACCTTTCATCAACCTCAATATCCTTTCTTTGGATATATGACCCAATCTTTGATGCCATAAGAAAGCAGAACTTTCATCATGCATATTACGTTTGTTACCTATACCATGCTCAACAAGAAATATGGAATCAGCATACATAGCATCAAGATTCAAACGGTACAAATCACCAATCAAAGTACCAGATCCATAATAGTACGAATGTCTATACAATGAAAATGCACCATTTCCAATCTTGAGGTTAAATCCTTCTTTATCCAACTTTGCAACAGAAACTAAATTTCTAGCACATTCAGGAACATAGAGACACTTTTCTAGATCCAGATGACACTTGGTGTCCAAGATCAATCTGTACGTCCCAATCCCTTCTATTCGTGCCTTCATTCTGTTTCCCAGATAGAGGAACTTCTCAGTTCCTGTTATGGGCTGGATTGAAAGGAATCCCTGCATAATATGTGACATGAATAGTAGCTCCAGAATCTAACCACCAAGTATTATTGGGCACTTCAATTATGTTTGATTCAAAACATACTGATATACATTACGTACCTTTCTTTTTGAACCAAGCCTTTCTTTTTGGGCAATCATTTTTGAAGTGACCTATCTTTTTGCAGAAGAAGCATTTCTGATCCTTCTGGATCTGACCTCCAGTGACTTTCATAGAGGCATTGTCTTTCTTCTTACCTTTCTTATGTGGTTTAGACCTGCTACCACTAGCATCCTTATGAACGATGAGATGAATGGAGTGATCCTTGATCTTCTTTAATCTCCCTTCCTCCTGAACTAACATGGCCTTAATTTCTTGAAAGTTCCATTTCTCTTTAATAGTGTTATAATTCACTTGGAACTGGCCAAATTCAGGAGGCAGTGAGTTTATGATGAATTGAACCAGAAATGATTCACTCACATCCATGCCCATTGTTTTCAACCTTGCTGCTAGATTAGCCATACTGGTCACATGATCATGAATGGGCTGTGACCAATCAAATTTCTTGGTCGTCAGCTCACTCATTAGGGTTCCTACGATGGATTTATCAGTTATATCTGACTGAGAGTATTCCTTAATTCTCATCAGAAATTCCCTCGCATTTTCCGTCTTAGGCATCGATGGCTTGATGTTTTCAGCTATCGTCATCCGCATCAAATTCAACTCAGCCTATTGGACCGTACCCAAGCCTCATAAAAAGACTTATCAGATTCTGTACTAGTCCCTGTAATGGCTGCAGGCTTTTCATCCGAAATGACTGCTAAGTCCAAGCCCAATACACCCAAATGAAAAAATGAATATGCTCAAACCATTCAGCATAGTTCAGCCCATTGAATTTGACCATCGAATTGCCCAAGGCGAATACATTAGTGGAAGCTGCAAACATAATCCAAATTTATACGTTAATGCTTTGAGTAAACTCTAATGGATTCAGATACATTACAAACTTTAATCATGTATTTAAGTTCACCTTTGGGTGATCCTCAAATACATAACTCTAATCAATAATGATGCTAATTTAAATAAACTTTAATAGATCAATTAATCATACTAAAATTAACATGAATGTCATCTTTGGATATACAATCACGTTTACTTAGTATATTAATTAATCCCTTTTAGTGTCATTAATTATAAGCAATGATCCATCTTTGGATGATCTCCTAGCTTTATAATTAATAACCACAATTGTTCATTTCAAAACATTTTATTAGCATCCAAAATGAACAATTAAAATTCACAGTCAGCTGTTCAAATCCATTCAAAGCCAGGCCACTTTGGTGACTAACAAGCTTTTAATATTTGACTCATTGACGTGAATTTAATAATCTTCAATTACGAAGATTAAATTATCTTTTATGTGGGAGTTTTTTTTCCAATAACCGGTCCCTTTTTTTTTTTTTATGGTATTCATTCGGACCCGAGCACCACCATATTGCAGGTGGGACCTGCGTACCAGGCAACCCAACACGCTCCGGTCGTACAGTGGCGGCACCACCGTTCTGCCGCCTCTACCCCCGACCAACCTGGATCCCGGCGTCACCCAGAAGAGAGAGAGCTTTCCTGTTCTGCCGTGCCCAGATCCATTCGGGTCGGCGGCTTTACCTGGAAGAACAAGGCCGATCCGCCATACCCGACCCGTTCGGGTCTGGCGACATACCGTCCCGTGTCGACTTTCCCTCTTCCTTTCGGCACCGACCGTTTTCGCGCCAGTGTTGACCTTTCAAGGCCGGCGTTTTCCCTTTCAAACGCCGGCCGTTTCACAGTTAAGCACGAAAACGCATTGTCCATTTCGTGTTGAGTACAACAAACTAAAATATTTGTTTTTGTCGCGCGTTGTAATTATCAATTACACGCAAAAGAAAAAACAAAATACAACCAAATAAAAATAAAATACTATACGGTACAAAGAGATAAAGAAAACCAAATTGTAATATTCGCAGACCCGCTCTGATACCAATTGTTGGACTTTTCTAAAATTTCTCTTTATGAAATTTCTTATTTCTATATTGCAGGATCTTTCTTTATGTGAATACTAGTAATAAAATTATAATTGAAATCAACATATCGTTGTCCATTATGCTGATGTCCTACAGTGAAGATGAGAAGCCTCTTCTGTTTCGTTCCTGAACGCTTCTCTCTTTTCTCCTACTAGAGAGTCTAGGTATCGAAGCTAAGGAGTGTTATGGACTCGACAGGCAAATGTGACATCTGGTTGTCATTCTAGGCTCTAACAATGTGTCATACTGCTACCATAACTGCCAGTTGGGAGGGACCTCTAGAGAGTAATCTGGCATTGCAGTGCATGCATGTGTGTGGGAAATTATTAAATGTAATTTCGTAAAAGGAAAAATGTTACCTTATAGTCCCTTCCCTCTTCAATGATTTGCAGGGAGTTGTGTGAACTTAACCCTGAAAACTATCATTTATACAAATCCAGTAGCTGGGTGGGATCCCCTGAAGGGGAATGTCCGAGTGCTTCAATTTTAAGCTCATATCGCAGGATAAAATGTAATCATTCTTGTACGGTATTGCAGTTGTATCCCAACTCTTTGGGCCATCCAGAAGACGGTCTAAGCGTGTACGGGTGCTTGCCTTCCTGAACGTTTCAGTCTAATTAGATGGATTATTCTAATTGGTTGGTAAACGATCTTTTTCTCCATTGTGACATTCTTCATTTTTAATTAATATATATATATATATATATATATATATATATATATATATATATATATATATATATATATATATATATATATATATATATATATATTGTTAAACTAAACTAAGAGGGAATTTAATTTTTTTATTAATTTTGTGAGCTAAAATTATTTATATGTTTCTTTAATTTTAAAAATATTTAAATATTTAATTTTTATTAAAATTTTTAAGTAGTATCTGATATTAACTTCCGATGCCGTTTTAGTCATGGAAGGGATGGTGGGCTTTCACATATCTAGGCCTAACGCTAGCTCAAAGCTCAAAAACTTGTTGCCAGGTAATAATTTTAATTTGAGTCTTTGGCCCATTTTGGTTTGTCCATATAATTTGGTCTAAAAAATTATCTTTGTAAGACAAATTTAGAAAATTTTTTCAGACGAGACAAATTATATGTACAAATATAACAATAATTGAAAATATAGAAAATTAAAAAATATTTTTCATTCCACATAACAAACATTAAAATTATTCTTTATGAGCTTTCATATTTTAAAATATTTAAAAGATTTACATATTTTCTATACTAATGAATATATATATTATATACATATTTATCTAAATAACTATAATAATTTATTTCTCATATTAATTAAAAGTAATTTAATTAGGCAAATTTACTTTTTATCACTAGTTTTTTTTAACTTAGGTTACAGGATATTTGGGTCTCTACATAGGGGTAATGACAATTTGACCTCATCAAACCTCTTTTCCATCACAAACATTCTGTGAGCAATTGACTTGAGTATCAGAGTGCTAATATCGGAGACGCCTCCAACTTGCTCCTACATCTAGCCCATGAAACCAATAGAGCACCCCAAGCTCCTTGTGTTCCTTTCACCTTCACCTACATAACATACATTCAACACAACAATGCCCTCACCTCAAAGTCATAATACTGATCCTTCCTTCTTGTTTACTCCCACGGTGATCATTGGCATGCTTAGAGTTGGGAAGAATGTAGCCTTTATAGTTAAACACCTAAAATAGTGATAATTGCACACATTGCTTCATTTGAGAATTAGATAGAGGCCCTCACAAGAAGTTTCACTCTGTTCCCTCAGTAAGAAAGATTTTTTTACAACACAAGAAAATCAGATAAAGCAAACCCAAGAAGGAGTCTCTTAAGCAAGAAGTTAGGGCTAAAAGGCCTACTTCACTTGAGTAAGGGAATGACTAATTGGCTCAACAACTAAAACACATGTAGAACCAAATAGTGACCTTAAAGAATTCAAAATATACAACTATTAAAGAATAATGAAAAGGACTTAGCTCTTTCTTTCTAAGGAGATTCAAAATGCTTTAATTCAAGATAAGTTCAAATTTCTTATATTAGACACTTATGGTGGAACTAAGGACCCATTAGATGCACACTTGCCTAGTATATCAATAAGACGTGTCTCCCTGAGAAAATACCTGCCAATTATGGTGGAAAAAACCCTGAATATGCTTCATTATTGAAAAATTTTGAAAAATATAACACAAGGTAAACAATTAAAACATTATTACTAATACTGGGGCAACAATATATATATATGCTTCAACTCTGTTAATTTAGTTAGTGACTGCTGGCGAATAGCAGGAATATGTATGCAAAGCAGTAAGTCGCCCACAGAAGCCCAACACTAATGATGATCTCTCGGCTTAGTCTATTTCGCACTTAACAAATTTTGTTTCTTTTGCGTTTTTTTTTTTTTTTTGGTTATTGTTTTTTTGGTCTAAGTATAGGAATAAAATCTGAGTCAAATGTAATCTGCCTCAGAGAAATGGATTATTAGATCGGTGGTTGAATGATCAGATTAATAAATTATTTTTTTTTTTATATCTAAGCAATGTTTTTATTTACATTGTCTTCTTCTTAGATATATATATATATATATATATATATATATATATATATATATATATATATATATATATATATATATAATCTCTCTCTTTTTGTTTTTTTTTTTTTTTGGTTGTTACATGGCAAGTGCTACCCAATGTTTCTTCATCACTTGTGGACGGATATAAAGCTCTTAAAAATGTTCGTCCGAGAATTACAAATTGGCCAATTTGTATTTGTAGGGTTTGGTGATGGCTTCAACCTCTCTTCTAAGTATAGGTATCCTTATACAGGTTAACCAAGAAAGGAGGAGGAAGAAGAAAACTCAAAATAATAATAAAAAAATTTGCTTTTGACTTTGAAAGTAAATACTTATATAACATATGAAAAATGGTAGCCTTTTGTACAGTGCAATATTCCTTCAATACCTATCATCTTTGTATGAAAAAACACAATTTTTGTTGTATAAATCATCGCTAGTTTACCTACCATTTGTCCCCCAACGAAAATCACACTCAGAAAGCAACAATAGATTGATGCCATTGAATGGAAAATTCAGATTATGTAGCAATATTAAGTCCAACCATTTAATTTTGAATGATAATAAAACTAGACACATAAATATAGAAATAAAATCTTTCTTTTTCACACACAACTCACTGTAACAGATAATAGCATTAATAGAAAGAATTGTGTAGCAAATTGAATCTTAGCATCAAGTTCAAAAATTATTGTCAATAAGTTATCGTGGAAAAAAAATAATTTGCCAAAAGTCATAATTAATTATAAGATGATCAAAATTGTGATAGTAAGAATTATTGTTGGCATAAGTTGTATTTAAGAACAACATCATAAACCATTCTTAAAAAAATTTATATTGACAATTTTTCAACAGCAAAATACAACAACCTAATTTTTTTTATCTTATAACTTTTTTAGCAACAAATATTATAGCTTTGTTTTTATTTTTATTATGATAAGTGAATAAATTCTATAGTTAAATAAGTACCAGAATTACAACGTAAAAACTTTATATAAGAGAGAGAAATAGGAGCCAGTAATGAATTAGAGAATTCCAACTTGACGTAATAAGATTAACTTGAAAGATAATCTTAAATAATAAGTTCAAATTGTTATATTTACTATTAGATAATGAAGATTTTAGTTCTAAATTCACATTTTACAGTTAGTTTTTACATTGTCTATATGATTATTATTTTCATGATTATATTTTTGAATTTTTTTTTTTCTTTATTATTTTCTCTTTTTTTAGCTTTATGATTGTAAATAAAATTAGTTATAGTTTCTTTTGATCGGTATAAAAACATATTAACAGTAAACTTTATATTGTGTTTTTGAATTATCTTAAAAGTTAGTCGTTATTGTTGATTTATCAAATTATAGGATAAGATTAAGGATAAAAAGTATTCATATTAAACTTTTTTTTTGCCTACAATTACCAAAGATCAATGATGAAATTCAAAAGAAATTTGCATGTATTGTAACCATAATAGTGAATGCTCAGAAATGTCTATAGAATTTCACATAATGTTGCTCCTTTTATTAACCAATATTGTTGATGTTATGAATTACCTGTTAAATAAAATTAAGGTAATAGATAATAGAGAATTATTGAATGAAATTATTACTTATATTTTTTGAAACAAACTTTTCTTTTTTTAAATAGTTGTATATGCCTATAATAATTGCTTATTAGTGATAGTGTTTAAATGTATGTCCTACATGCATATTTAAACTCTAATAAAGAGTACAAAAAGCATAAGTATATTGAATTTTACTTACTAAAAATAATACTACAAAAAAAAATTAGATCAATAGAAGTATAATGTAAAAAAAGATGAATGGCAAGGTCATTTCATGTCAAGACATATATTAATCATTCAATTCAAACAAAGTTAATCCTACTTGACATTTTGGTGCATAAAATGCATCTTAAATGACTACAAAATGTATTTCATGTTTTTTTTATGAATCATTTGATATAGAATAATGATATTTGTTATGATATATAATCTTTTAATTTTTTTTACAATTATATTATATGAAAATTAAAAATTCATATGAAATCTTCCTTAACTAAATTTATAGAATTTGTTTCTAAATAAAATTGCTATCAAAATTAAGAAATTTAAGTAGTGATATTTATCATTACTCAGTAATATAAATATATCAATAAAAATATCAATTATAGAAATAGGCAACTAAATGAGCCCTCGAGACAAAGAAAAGTAAATCAAATTCTTACATGCCATTTATAAAATTGAATCACTTAAAAATAACTTATTTTAATGAAACCAATCTATTAAACATAATTTGCTTACTAGTTAATAAGATGGAGAATTGTCTCCTTCAATTTACCTAGTCATTCTCTATTATTCTTTTCAATAGAATGAATTTCTTATAGGCCTATATATTGGCTATACAGGTAAGTTTTAAGTAAAATTTTCCAATTGGTTCTATAATCATTCTAAAATACCCTTTTGTTTTTAGTCATCTCTTTTGCAAATCTAAGTGATAAGGTGGTAAGGTATTACACAAATTGTTGCCCTTAATTCATCGTTGGCCATTTTTGCTTAAGACCATAATACTTGTTTGGTTGCCTTTCTTTACATAAGTCGTATTATAATTAAGTTTTGATTTTCTTAATAGATCATAAGGTTTATAATATTTAATATTAACTTATTAGTTAACTTGTGGTTTTACTATTTTAATAGAATCAATATTATAACATACATTTTATTTATTCAATTATAATCTAATTTGAATTACATTTAATTTAATTTATATTAACAATTATTTACATATTGAGCAATGTAAATATTTAAAATTGAGAAAAAAAATTAAAAAATACCAATAAATTCTTCTTTTTATTTTTTCAGAAAGGAGAAAAGTACACCCTTTTTTATTGAATATGAAAAAATACTTATAATTTATTTTTTTATTTTTTACTTTTTTTAAATAAAATTACTCTCAACATTTTTTCTTTTAAATAAAATATAAATAAAATTATACTGCTCAATAAATATAATAAATTTATATGTTATTTAGGTCTAATACTAATATATATATATAAAAAAAAAAGAGAACTTTAACTTACTTATTAGGTGGTTTTTTTTTTAAAATTTTAAAATTAAGCAAAACAAAAATGAAAAAGACAAAAAATTACTCATAAATTCTTTTTATTTTCTTAGATAAGAGAAAGAAATTCCTTTCAAATGCATTTATTTATTATTACAAGTTACTTTTCTGTTGTCTAAAAAAAGAGAAAACTATAATCAAATTCTCCTCCTTATTTTTTTAAATAAAAGAAAAATAATTCTTATAATTTAAGTATTTTTTATTTTTTTTTTTAAAATTAAATTATAAGTATTTTTATGGATTAAAAAGTAATTTTAATTTTAATCAAAATCAATTAATCTTATAATTTGTAATTTATAATTTTAATATTATTTATTACATATTTTTTTACGAGTTCAACCTGAGAGCCTAAATTTAATGTATATAGACTTACTTACGGCTAAGCTTGCATGTCACGTAGTCTGCTACTCCCTCTGTGTATGGACAAGCCTGTGAAGGCAACCAATTAGCCTTCTCTCTTTATTTCCCTAGTATGTGCTGCACACGGTGCTTTTTGTCATCACTTGAACCGTCATTTTAGCGGAAAAGAGGTAATAAAAAAAAAGGAAAATAGGAAAAAGAAATGGCAGAAATTTCCTGGAAAGTTAATGAATGTATATATATATCCTAAGTGGGGTCGACAAGCAAGAAAGACAGACTTGCTACGGAGCAATGTTGAGGACGGCGAGATAGAAATTTCGTGGGTGGAAATTTTGTTGGGCATTTTTGACCTTTTATTCAATGTGGTGAGATCCAGTTGAGAGGAAACTTCATGGAAATTATGCGGCGGAAATTGAGTGGGCATATTTTTTTTCCAATGTTGAGGATGGCTAGATTGAGCGGGCAGTGAACTTCCTGGAAATCCCGGGAATTGAGTGGGCATTCCGTGAGAATTCTGTGTCGGTGGTAATTCCGTGGAAATTTCGTGGGTGGAAATTGAGTAGGCATTCCATGGGAATTTCTTTGTGGCATTGACATGTATTTATAACTGAAGCCTACATCTGTATGGTACGGAAAAAAGGTAATAAAAAAAAAAAAAAGAAATAGGAAAAAGAAACGGAAGAAATTTCCAGGAAAGTTAAAGAATGTATGTCCTAAGTGGGATCAACAAGCAAGAAAGACCTGGCACGGTGCAATGTGGACGACGTCGAGATAAAAATTTCGCGGGTGGAAAATTCTTGGGCATTTTTGACCTTTTGTTCGATGTGGGCGATGGTGAGATCCTGCTGGCAGGAAACCTCGTGGAAATTTCGTGGGCATTCCGTGGAAATTTCCTTTATGGCATTGACATGTATTTATTTATAAACTGAAGCTTACATCTGTACGGTATGCAGACAAGACTAGGCTAGCAATACATTTTTCCATGGCTTCCACCAGTTCCTTTCCTTCTCTCCCCGTCCATTCCTTCAAACACGATGTTTTCTTGAGTTTCAGGGGCGACGACGTTCGTTACGGCTTCGTAAGCCATCTCCACTCTGCTTTGTGTAAAACATCAATCAGAACTTTCATAGACAATGAACTCGAGAGAGGAGAAGAGATCTCGCAGGCGCTCTTGAATGCCATTGAAGAGTCCATGATTGCCGTTGTTGTCTTCTCCAAAGGCTATGCTTTTTCCAGATCGTGCTTAGATGAACTTGCGAAGATAGTGGATTGTATGGAAACCCGGGAGCAGAAGGTCATCCCGGTATTCTATCACGTAGATCCGTCAGATGTAAGGAAACAGACTGGGACTTTTGCAGAAGCATTTGTTGGACATGAGGCCAAGTTCAACTCCAATACAGAGAAACTAAAAAGATGGAAGGCTGCCTTGACTAAAGCTGCCAATCTATCTGAATACACCACAGCGGAATACAGGTACCGTTTCATTTCCCTTTAAATTAAATTCCTTATAATGTATTTAAATTTCATGTTATTTACATTTCGTTTTTTTCTTAGACCACATTTATTTCATTTGATTTCAATACATATACTTTTTGTGCTCGGTAGGTCGGAGTCAGACATCGTCGATGGAATTGTGGCACGAATTCTGAATGATTTGCAAAAGATGTGGCCAAGTCCTTCAAAAGACCTAGTGGGAATAGGCCCCCGCATTTATCATCTCCTAACATTATTGTGCAGTGGGTCGTCAAGTAATGTTTTTCTTAGGGCTTTGGGGCATGGGCGGCATAGGCAAGACAACTCTTGCCAAAGCTCTTTTTGACCAACTTAAATGTCGGTTTGAAAAATGGTGCTTTCTTGCGAATGTAAGGGAAAATTCAGAAAAACGGGGATTAGAAAAATTGGGAAAAGAGCTTCTTTCTGCAGTCTTAGGGAGAAAACGAAAAAGAATCAACATGTCTGAGATTGGACCCTTTTTCGGTATGCGTGGTACAAAGGTTTTACTTGTTGATGATGTGGCTAAGATGGAGCAACCTGAATTTCTAATTGGAGACCGTAGTTGGTATGGTGCAGGAAGTAGAATCATCGTCACAAGTAGGGATAAGCAGTTGCTTAATAACTTTGTCGATGATGTATATGAGGTGGAGACATTATCACGGCCTGATAGTCTTCAATTATTTAGGTTGCGGGCCTTTAAGGATAATGTTCCGACAAATGATCTGGAAGAATTGTCAAGTTCGATTGTCCGTTATGCTAATGGTGTTCCTTTAGCTCTCAAAGTTTTGGGTTCCTCCTTGCTCCGTAAAAGTAAAAGAGAGTGGGAAAGTAGCAGGAAGAAATTGGAAAACACTCCTAACAAGGAAATCCAAGATGTGCTGAGAATTAGTTACGACAACTTAGAAAAGGAGTAGAAAAAGATCTTTCTTTGGATTGCTTGTTGTTTTCAGGGGGGGGAATGATGTTATAAACTTCTTAGATAGTTGTAGATTTTCAACGGAAATTGAATTAAGTATTCTCAATAATAAATTCCTCATAAACAAAATAGATAGAAATAACAAAATTAAGATAAAAATACATAATTTATTAGAAGAAATGGGTAAAAAAAATTGTATAAGAAAAATCAGAAGATTTAAATAAAAACGTAAATTTTTGTGGGAGTGGCAAGATATTCAGAAAATATTTAAAAATAATTCGGTAAGATTTAAAAATAATAATTTTTTTTATTTATTTACAGTTCTTTTTTTTTTACATTGTATATGGTTCAATTTTTTTCTGATAGATGGCAGCTTATGTGTTAACACATGCTTCTCAAATTGACTTGCATCTTGACTTACCTGTTCTCTGCTGCCCTCTGTTTGTTAGGAGACCAAAAAAAAATTGAAGGCATAATCTTGTACGCATTTCCAATGGAAAAAGCGGTATCGTTGCAACCGGACACCTTTGCAAAGATGCCGAACCTTAAACTTCTTAGAATCTTTGATCCACCGAGATTGAAACGTACGATAGTAGTGCACCTACCTACTGGTGGCATCAGTGCCCTTCCTGATGAACTAAGATGGCTTATGTGGCCTAGATACCCATTGGAATCTTTGCCAACAAATTTCAACCCAGAAAAAAACCTAATTCACCTCGAGTTGCGCAAAAGCAATATTATTGAACTATTCCAGGATGAAATGCAGGTATGCCGTGTTTTATTGCATCTTATACACACGTGCAAACTTTTACCATTAATTCTACAAACAAATCAATTTATTTTAAATTTTTTTTTTTTTTCAAATTAACAAAGATTGGGCTGAGTCTCAGTGTAATCTACCGTGCAATATTTCAAACCTCTCATGCGCTCGAAATGTTGCGCAGTTAAATCCAGGCGGATGTGGCAATTGGTGTGAGGTCTCCTCGTCTACATGCCGTCTCAGCAGCGTTACTCGGATAAACCTGTCCCGCAGTCGAAAGCTTAGAAGCCTTCCAGACCTTAGGGATTGCAAATCTCTGAGAGAGCTTACTCTAAGCGGGTGTTCAAATCTGAAAACTTTCCCAAAGGTTCCACGGAGCATAGAAGGTTTAGATTTAAGTGACACTGCAATCAAAGAGGTACCCTCGGCATCAGTGGAATACCTCGATAATCATGAGATCCTGCACATGAACAGCTGTCCAAAGCTTGAAAGCCTTCCAGACCTTGGGGATTGCAAATCTCTGAGAAGGCTTAAGCTAGGCTGGTGTTCAAATATCAAAAGTTTCCCAAGGGTTCCACAAAGCATAGAAATTTTAGATTTAAGTGGCACTGCAATCAAAGAGGTGCCCTTGGCATCAGTGGAATACCTCGATAATCTCAAGGAGCTGGACATGAATGGTTGTTCTCAGCTGGAGGGTTTCTCGAGTAATGCTACGCCGTTAAATTTGGGTGGATGTGACGATTTTGTTGAGGTCTCCTCGTCTACATGCCGTCTCAGCAGCGTTACTCACATAAGGATGATCAACTGTCCAAAGCTTAGAAGCCTTGCAGACCTTAGGGACTGCAAATCTCTGAGAGTGCTTAATCTAAGCGACTGTTCAAATCTCGAAACTTTTCCAAAGGTTCCACGGAGCATAGTATATTTATATTTAAGTGGCACTGCAATCAAAGAGTTGCCCTCGGCATCAGTGGAATATCTCGATAATCTCAAGTGGCTAGCCATGGATGGTTGTTCTCAGCTGGAGAATTTCTCGAGTGATGTTACGGCGTTAAATCTGGATGGATGTGACAGTTTCTCCTCCTCGTCAACATGCCGTCTCAGAAGCGTTTTTCGGATAATCATGACCAACTGTCCAAAGCTTGAAAGCCTTCCAGACCTTAGGGATTGCAAATCTCTGAGAGAGCTTCAACTTAGGGGCTGTTCCAATCTCAAAACTTTCCCAAAGGTTCCACGGGGCACAATAGATTTAGATTTAAGTGGCACTGCAGTCAAAGAGGTGCCCTCGGCATCAGTGGAATGTCTGGATAATCTCAAGGAGTTTTGGATGGAGGATTGTTCTCGGCTGGAGAGTCTCCCAAGTAATGTTGATTTGAAATGTCTTAAGGTGCTTCGTTTATCGGGTTGCTCAGCTTTAAAGAAGTTTCCGGACATCTCCAAGAATTTACGAGAATTAACTTTAGTAAAGACTGCAATGACAGAAGTGCCGTCATCAATTGAATGCCTCGGTCAACTTGGCCAATTGGCCTTGCCTGAGCTTCGAATATTGCCGAGCATCATCTGGAAGCTACATTCTCTCGAAGAACTTGATCTGTCTGGCTGGTCAAAACTTACAGAAATTCCCACAAGCGTCAAACAATTTTCTCGGCTGAAGACTCATCGTAGATGAATGCAAAAGCCTTCAGTCCTTACAAGAACTTCCACCAAAACTATCTCAGATATCTGCTTGTGGTTGCACCTCGCTGGAAACATTATCTATTGCCGTTACAGGGATAACCTCACAGTCGTGGTTCGACTTCACGGATTGCTTGAAATTGGATGCGAAGGAATGCGAAGACATGCTGCGTGATCTTAAAAATTTCATAACAAATGAACATTGGCCCCAGGTCTCTCCCTCTCAGCACTACAAATTTTTTATTTTTTTTTTCTCAGTTTATTGCTATTATTTTATTGATACAAGAAAATTAATATATTTTTCTCTACAGGATTTCCGATTAACTTCTAGATTGTCAATAATATATCCTGGGAGTAAGATTCCAGGGTGGCTCGATCATCGAAGTTATGGAGACTCAATTAGCATCAATTTGTCAAGAAGTGGCTTTTTGGGCCTTGCTATTGGAATGGTTTACAAGCCATGTCAAATTGCAGGATGCCGTCGCCATTCGTCTCTTTCTCGACGCCAACCTCTTGCCTATACCTATACCTATACGATCACTGCATCTTACTCTAAACAATATATTGAAGGCATTCATTTCGTGAAGGTACGGGTAAATATTAGACCTTATAGGACTGAGACAGAGCACATATTTGTGACATTTGTTCACCGTGATTCGCTAAAGCGAAATGTCCATAATGTTCGATCCTGGCCACCTGTGCAATTACATCTCAGCTTGCAATTAGAGCCCAGCGTGAGAAGGAGAGGTTATAGGGAAAAAACATGCGGTCAAAAACGAAAAATGTGGGGGGTCACTCCATTGTATGGTGGAAGAGAAGTTTAAAACACATTGCAGCTGCTGCCATGAGGAGGACATGCAAGACAAAAATGTGTAGGGTTACGCCAAGGCGACCACTTTCCCTTACTGTCTTCTTCTTTGTTTTTGTTTTTTCCTCCTCCTATTCCTTCTTCTCCTATCCAGCGCCAGCGCAGCTGCCGCCAGGATCTGTCAGTCTCTCCAATGCTAAAGTCACTGGCTACATACCAAGACATCTTCATTTCAATCTTACGCATGTGGATTTTTCATCTAATAAGCTCAAAAGAACTGTTGTGGAAAATCTTGAAACACTCAATCTTTCCTCTGAATCGCTCACTGGTGAAGTCTCCACAAATTTTGGTGACCTGATTTCTTTAAAGAATTTATCTCTGAAGTCTAATTCACCATGCAGGTTGATCCCAGACTCAATGTCAGCAATTCCTGACCTGGTACATGTTGATCTCAGTTCAATGGGACAATTCCGAGATTTTTGACAAACATGAAGCAGTTGAGGTACTTAAATCTTGAGAAAAATGCATTGCATGGCGTTTTGCCTTTCATTCTTACTTTTATGAAGAGGTTAGCTGTGATAGCAATATGTGCTATTACCACACAATTTTGTCATCAAAATCGAAGCTTGGGATTGCTCTTTGTGATGAGCACGGATTGCCAGTGTCACCTCCACCATCAAAAGAATCTTCACCAGATGGTGGAAGTGAGAGTTATTCATTAGACGATTATGATGGTGTGGATGATTCCAGTAGGTAGCAGAATCACCATCTTGGGCCTAATAAGGTTGTTCTTGGCATGGCTATCGGCCTTTCTTCCATTGTTTTCCCTGTGGTTGATTATAAGGTAAAATTGCTTTGGGCTAGGGAGAATATGGTATATTGTTTAATTTGTTATCCACTTCATAATAATGAAGAAGAGTATTTGTGCAGTGGACAAGGGAGAAAGGAAAGGGGAGAATCATTGTTTTTTGGCGTCTGAACCGTTTTCCGCTTGGAGCGTTGGATGGGAAAAAGAGCAATGGTTTCCGTGTTTTATATGAATTTGGTCTCCGTGCGGTTTACTTTTGGTTGAATCAATGGGGAAGTGACTCACATTGATCGCCCTTGACCGGTATAATTTTCTTAATCCATATATCTTTGTGTTTTTTTTTTTACTTTCATTAATTTTACTTCATGTTCTTTTTTTATTTTAAAAATATCTATTAATTAAGAATTTAAATTTTAATATTTAAAAAAGATATAAATTTTATAGTTCAATAAATCTTAATAAATAAAATACTTTTACTTTAAATTTTATTATATACATTTTGGTTTTTTAGGATAATTTTACCCAAATAGTGGGGTGACGGGGAAGCAAACCTCACCTCCTCCGGCTCAAAGTTTCAGGCGGCCAACTCTGGGTTGCATTATTTTTTTGCTAATAAGTAGGCTAATAAAACTGACTTATTAGCTATGGATTGGCTGCTTACTTGATTCTTTCCTTCCTTTTAACCTTAAATGTTGCAGTCACTAGTGTCACTTTGTGCGCCATAATAAGTCTTCAATGAAAAGAAGACCCATTTATGCCAAACATAGGGTTAATCCTTGATGACTAAGGTTCCAGGCGCCCTCAAGTTTCTAAGGAGCCCAACACTTCAGACCAACTTTGATTCGTTGTTTCTATTTTTAGAGCATAGAAGGCTAAAAATAAGATGCCATGATTGTTTTCAAATAATCTCTTTCTCCAGGTCATTCAAAGCAACCAACTTATCAACACAAGGGAAGTGCGGGGTGGTTTCATTAACGACGGAGGGAGAGTAGAAGCAGGAATGCTAATGGCTATGTAGCCAAGTCTTCAAGGAAATACAGTTGTCCTAATGATAGGATTCTTTCTTCACAGCTTGTCTTTAGAATGATGTCTATGGATTTTCCTTTTCCTTTTCTTTTTCTTTTCTTAATCATAATTCTTACTCAGTTCAGATAAAAAGAAAACAACGCATTATAAAGTCCGCACTCCCTTCCGGCTCTTTTCATTTGCTCATTTTCTGTATGATTTTCCCTTGAGTACTTCACTAACATATCTTCTTTGGCGCGAAAATGATGTATTGCTATGCACCAAGAGCAGCTTCCCGGGCTGTGCAAGAAATCCATGTTGCATTCATTTTGCATTGTCTTCAGGAACCCCCATCCTTCATTAATAACAATGAACTGTAGAAAAAATATAACTCTAAAAATATTTTTTTAAAAGGAAAATGTTTTGTAAAATTGTCATTTGGTAGATTGAAAATAATAATTATTACCCGATCTGGTCGAACCGTTTTATAGGAAGAAAAAAAACTTGAAATATGTGTGCATATTTTTCCTTCTAATTGGCTTAATTAACTCAAAATTTTTTGGCATGCCCACATGGAAGAGATTTTTTTTTAATATTTTCTTTTAATTTGCAAAAATAAGAATTTCCCACCTGCTCTAGGAACCGGACCATTCCCAGCCAACCGCATTTTTGAAGCCACTCTCTCAGAGCTCAGTGAACAACACAGAATATACGAACTTGTTAATCAAAGTTGATAAGTTTTGTTTATTTTTTAGTTTATTGGATAGTTTATTGTTTATCATATAATATATTATAAAATAAATTATTTAATATATTTATTTTATATAGTACATATAGTAATTATATAATAATAATAATAATTAAAAATCAATAATAAAATTATTAATAAACAAAACTTACTAAACCCTCAAAATTGGAGATCTATTACTTCGCTATCACACACCATGTATCTTCCAACCGGTGGGATCAGGACTGCTGGCTCTGGATCATTCAAACATGGAAGGCATATGAGTTTGCTACGATACCTCTTCAGACTCTACGATACAAGGCCCTCTTCAGACTCGAAGCATCCGCGTTGGCATTTTTTGAAAGCCATGGATCCTCAAATAAAAGGATTAATCTGCAACCAGTCGTCTTGTAAAACTAATAGGGAACAACACAGCAAAGTATAACAAAAGCCAACCTTTCAACAGCATGCCCACACCTTTTCTCGGGCCATTCTGTTAAGAAGCTCTCTTCCTGCTACAGACAACGAGATCAGAGTTTACCTCCACTAGCAGCTACCTGACGGGAACTATTAGCTATCAAACATGCACATAACCAAAAAGGAAATCTGCAAAAGGCAAGAACACAGCGGATGGACGAGAAAAAGCGATGGATAAAACATCAAGCAAGCGCAGCCTTGCAGCCACCCCATCCTGTCTTTTGCAGAGAAAGATGCATTGTTGTTACTGATTAGACCTCTATCTGTGATTGTAAAACAAACGGGAACAACCCGATGCTCTCCTCTTGTATCATGAACCAACTGGCTGAATATTAATCCTGTATAATTTTAGCCAATCCAGCGTCACTTGTCTTCACTTATGTTCCATACAGGTGCAAAAAATTAAGCCCCATATGCCGTTTCACATAACCAGGGATCAACTTGTTAACAAGCTCAGGAGAAGCCCCCTTTAACTGCAATCAAGACCAGTTATATCAACGATGACCATTTATCATAAGTGAATTGGATGCAGTGATAAGGTAGCTGTCAAATGGCAGAACGGTAAAAGATGCAATTATGGAGATACTACAGGGTATATTTGGCATGCAATTATAAAGTGTTCAGATAAGTACAAGTATCAATGTGATGTATAACATTACTCCTCATTCTCCTAATGAACATGCAAACATAGGCTAAGCCAGGAAATTAAGAAATATACTTCTTGCTTGAAGTTGAAGAGAGGTGGCAAAGGATGACCATCTGGTAGGCGACAATTCGGCTCACGGAGTTCATCAAAGAAAGGATGACTGCATGCTTCCAACTGTGGTCACAAGGAAATTCTTGTTAGACAGTACACATCATTGTAGTTGATTGTGAACACGGTAAACTGACAAGCGTTGGACCAAAAATAAACCATTCAAGTAACTGATATCAAGGCAGGAAAAGATGAAAAAAAAAAGAGTAACAAAAAAGAACAAGAGGACCATGGAGAGATGAACTTGAACACACTGCTGTGCAACTAAGTCTTAGTGAATATTGCGGCAGACGAGAGGCAAGATCAATTGCTTCTGGAGGCATTCTTTTGTGGAAAACCTAAGTCCCACAAATAATTGAGTCAGATATGTATGCAATCATCAATAGAAAGGGACCAAATTCAAAGAATCAAAATACACCTTGTGCCAAGGGCGTGCTTTTATCTGAGGAAATCTATAATCAGTATAATTTGGATT
The DNA here is from genome assembly GCA_037897445.1 of Ceriops zippeliana. Lineage (NCBI taxonomy): Eukaryota > Viridiplantae > Streptophyta > Magnoliopsida > Malpighiales > Rhizophoraceae > Ceriops > Ceriops zippeliana. The sequence continues at coordinate 3,118,385 of JBAPLH010000143.1, read as the reverse complement.
CATGCAGCGAACTTCCTCTCGAGTTGGAGTTTCAAGAACCTGTAAGACAGTACATAATATGGCTGCTCATAATCCAAAGAGTACGTAGTATTTAGGCATAAAAAAGTAAACTGTACCTTTATAATCTCCACAAGTTGGGCCACTGCATTTTCTCCGGGAAATAGAGGCTGTAAGAAATTTTCAAATGGTCAACTATTAGGAGAACACACAACATTACATAACCATCTAATCATTCACTTTCAAAAAGAGCATTATTAAAACAGGGTAAGGAAATGCTAACTTGGCCCAGGAGAAGTTCAGCAAGGACACAACCAGCTGACCTTATATCAATTGCAGTTGTGTATTCCGCGGCACCAAATATAAGTTCTGGAGCTGGATAGAATCAAGAACATATATAAAATACATTCACTTCACCTTTGACCTGAAAAAAAATTTACTCAATTTCAATCCATGGATCTTTCAAGAACAAAAGAGGCAATTATTCTTGAACTATCAACACGTTAAACGCTTCCTACAAGAAATAAACATCAAAATTAAAATTTCCTATCAATACAACGCACTTGTATTGACAACTTAAAGCATTTTAACCAGGCACAGGGGTGCAGTAAGTGTTTCACAATGAACTTCACTACAAAGATAGCAGAATGGAACAGTTGATTTTCTCCATTAAGCCTTGATAGGAAGGCATTAAGAATGAAAGCCATAGTAAGACTATCTTGTTGTCAAGTAAGGAATGCTCATGACAGTCAGCCAGATATTAAATTTCAGACACAGACCAACCCAGGAAGATGTCGGTGCATCCCCTTCAGTCTATAGACAAACATCACAATGCTAAGACTACCTTGAGACTTACCCAAACAGCAGTACTATGCACATAAATTTATAAAGCACACAAAAAGGCAATGCATCAGTCAACTTGCCAATCTTACAGTTAAATATTGGGCTTTACAAGTATCATCAGCTAGGCAAATAATTGAAGCTAATGGGTTGATAACCATTTTGCTAAAGGCAACACTGATGACCTAAAACATGCTTGGCTTAGAAGTTAATGTTCCATTCTTAGTCCGGTAAACAAGAACACTGGAGAAGATCGGGAGAAGAAAGCCAACATACCAGCACTTTAGCACTTCCAAAATCACACAGCTCAACCTGATGAGTTGAAGGATTGATCTGCAAACAGCAAAAATAACTTTGAGTTCATAGAAAAACTATCAATCCAATAGCAATCAACATTTATAGAACACACTTACCAAAATACTTTGAGGCTTCAAATCACAATGGCAGACCCGAGGAACAGTATGAATGTATGCCAGACCCTGAAAAATCTGAAGGTGTCCTACAATTACTATTGCAAGGACATGATACAGTAATCAAACTATCAATAGGAGCTTTAGGCATACCTGATACATGTAAAATTTCACATAAATGAGGGGAATTAGCTGTTTTGCGTTGCTATAATGCATCAAAATCTCATATATACTTTGAGGTACATACTCCATAACCAAGTTGAGAAAGAGTTCATTGTTGTTTGTCGTGGAAAAGAAACAATGCTTCAAGGAGATCACGTTAGGATGATCCATCACCCGCATTAACTGCAATTCCCGGTTCTTGTATCTCTTGTCCTGCAAAACCTTTTTTATCGCCACTGTCTCCTGAGTTTCCAAGCATTTAGCCTGAAAAGGAGGTATATAAGCTCGATAAATGATCCAAAAACAAAATGGCAACCAAATATATCACATCTACGCACCTGGAGAAAGAGGAAATCCCAACAGGCACAATAACATAGTAACAAAAGCACCAGAAATCTATTATTTCAATATTCAGCAACTTAAGACTAAATTGCGGAAAAGGAAAGACCAAACATGCTCACACAGAAGAACATGAAGACAAGTCAAGTAAACCAGAAAGTGAAGGTAATTAAAAGGAAGAGTACTAAAAGAATAAAAAGGCAACTGCACAAGGCCCAGAAACAACCTAAATAAAATTTAATTCAATATGCTGATATATTACTAAATAATTCATGCAAAGATAGTTGAGCTCTAGAAAGGTAAATTAAAACCCAACTCAAAGATGAGATCCGATGTGATCTAAGACCACCTTACCTAAGGCTCAGAAGAAAGATCAGAACACAGACCTATAACAGGAAAAAGAAGAACCCATAAAAGCAAAGTTCAGCTCTGTGGAGAGAAAGAGATGATAGATCAGAACAACCAAAGAGACCAAAGGTATGAACTTGTGGTTTTACTGTAAGCTGAACAAACTAGATCCCCGCTAATAGAACTCAAAAAAAAAAAAAAAAAACGGGAGAGGAGGGGGCGCCATAATTACCTTTCTTGAAGCACAGAAAACACAGGTCAGTGGAAAGAAAATTCCAAAACTACAGTAATCTCTGCCTAAACAGGAAATAGAGAAGAAAAAGATGTCGGCTTGGAAAATTTGTAAAAATAAATCTTAACGTCAAGTAACTAACTCTGATAATACTGAAAGGAACCTAAATTTCAACAAATTTTAGAAAAAAAATGGGGAAAATTAAACAAAAAGTCAAAACTTTTGCAAGAAAATGCAGGAATTTCCTGGGAAAACTTGGAGATGGAAAAGTGAAGAAAAAAGAAAAAATAAAAGAAGGGGGGCAGACAGAAAAAGTTTTACCTTATCCTCAGCCATGGATGGACAGAGAGGGAGAAGAAAGAGAGAGTCTTTGGGGTGCTTGGTCAAGTTTTAAGAGATCATAAGGGTGACTGGCTATGGGGGAGGAAGACCCAGATGAGATGAGAAGAGAAGAAAGAGGCTGAAGAGAGAGATAGAGATAGAGATAGAGAGAGAAAGCAATACAAGAATACCATCAAAAGGAAAAAGGCAATAGGAGCTGGATTCACATGCTTTTCTTCTTCTTCTTCTTCTTCTTCTTCTTCTTCTCCCTCTACTACTTTTCTTCTCCTCTCTCTCTATGTTTCTCCTTTTTCTTGGGGTTTGTCTTTTAATTGTTGCTTTACTAAATTGGCCTCCCTTTTCCTCAAAATTACGATTATACTCTCTGTATTAAGAAAATTTTAATCTAAAATTCAATTTGGTTGACTCGTGACCTGACCTCTCTCGGCATCATCCGACTCATTTCGCCGTTTCCTCGCAGGTCCGTTACCGTTACGACGTTTTTTAGAATGAGAAAATGAAGAGGAGGCAAAGAAAATATTTTTTAATCGCAAGGATTGAATTGTCTTATTGAACGATATATACCAAATTGCTTTCTATGGTTTCTACACTAATCAATAATTTAATTTTCATTATTATATTCAATATGTCAAAAATTCATAATCGAAACATTAATCCATAAACAAAGTATTAATTAATGTCATCTCATAAACAAAAGTTTAGGAAATTAATCTTTGTCATTGCCTTATTACTCAGAATTATTTGTTCAAAAATTATGAATCTTTGTTAACTTATGTTGTAACATAATAAGATGAGGAATTTATAAAAGAGTAAATTTTATAATAATTAATAAAAATTATTAGTCACTTTTATAATTATAAAAACTCGAATGCATAATTTATATTAGGGCATAAGTTTGTTATTATTAATATCCCATTCAAATGCATAAAAATAATTATATCTGAAAAAATAATATGAGTTTTCTTTGTATTTATTTTGTATTTTTTTTAAATTAATTTTTTATAGGTCAAAAATAAGTATGTTCTCGAAATTAATATAATTTTGAAATTTATTTATTTTTTTCGTTTTTTCACACCCAAATCAAAATTTTAAATTAGTTTTTTAAATTCTTCCCAACTTTTTGGCTAGCAAAGGAACAAAGTATATATCACAAAACAAAAAAAATTAATTCTCTTAAAATTAAAATTACGGAAGGAATGATGGGAAGTTGGGGAAACTCGCAAAGAACTCATCATTGGGGAGAGACTGACAAAGGCACCAAAGCCTACAAAGGTCCCTCAGTGGCCTTTGGGGAAAGCATATAAAAATGAGATTGTTCTTGCTATGTTGACTAGGTCTCTAAAGCCTTTCTTTCAATTTTATGTTTACATTCCATTTCCTTTTTAACCCCCTTTACATATCACCTCTTTTTTTTCACACCAAAACAAAAAAAAAAGAAAAACTCCTTGTACATATCATATGTAACTATTGTGATTATCTTAACATTCATATTTGGTAAGAGAGAGGATGATATCACGACGAGGATGATGGTAATATGTTAATTTTTTGTTTTTTTACTATTAAAATGTTTATTAAACTATGAATCTTTGTTGCACTTACCATATGAACGATGGTCACCAAATAATATTCCCCCCCCCCCAATTCTTTTTTGGGGGTTAATGTTCCTTTTAGGTTCACTAAATCTCCATTTTTACTATTGGGATGGTCGATTGAATTATCATTCTATGTGATTTTGTTTATGCAAGATCATTAGGACTATGAAAATGAACTGAATTGTTAATTAAATTTACTTAACTAGATAAGAACTTGATTTTTCTTAAAGCTCGAGTTTTGCATTTCATATAATAAAGAAGCCTAGCTCAAAAGAAAATATGTTTGATTTATTATTATTATTATTATTATTATTATGATTGGTGAGTGATTTGAAATCAAGCTTATCATGATTAAAATTTTCTAAATTAGGTATTATATATTGCAACCATATATTAAGATTCACAACTTTTATATTTTCATTTAATTATTTTTATTGAAATATTTTTATTTTAATTCTAACAACTTTTAATAATATATATTATTTTTCTTCAAACGGTATAATAAATTATATTATATTGTGAACAATGAAATAATTGACTACTTAAAAATTAAAATTTATTTTAATAAATAAATCTTAAGTAAATATTTTAATGCCAAACGGCCCAAATCAGACTCCAAACTCTTTTGTATCAACATTTTTTTAACTGATTTCATAAACATTTGGGATTCGAATGTATCAATTTTTGCTGCCAATACATCAAATTTCTGTTTCTTTATCGCAAAATAGTCCCTTTTTTTTTTCTTTATGAACAGTTTTCTCTTTTTTTTTTTTTCTTCTTTTTGAGCAGTTGGGGCGATTTGCAAAATTAGTTAACGAAAATCCTTTTTGGTCAGAGGGAAGAGCATAATCAATTTATTAGAAGAAATTGGTTCTATCTGTATCTCGCATCTATTTTTTTATAAAAATAATAAATTTCAAAGTAAATTTCAATGAATGTTGTTTAATTACTATGTTAATTTACTTAATTATCTTTTTATAAAAATATTGTATAACAATTAGATAAAAATAAAATTATAATTTAATAATTTGAAATCAGATTGAAATTAAGGCAAAAAATAAAAAATATGGATTTTAATAATTCGAAACAAAGTAAGACAGAGTGGGCCTTTACGACCAAAGTGAAGAACATTGCCATCGATAATAAGCTACTAAACAAATATGAGTATAATGACATAATTAATAAAATAATATAATTTTTTAACTTTTTTTTATTAACTCACTCTTTTATATTATTATAATAATATTATTTATACTATTTATTAATTGTATCTAACAAATATTTTTAATATTCTTTTTCCCTTTTTCCTAGCCTACAGGATTGATTGGATATCCCTAGCCACTCCCTCGGAAAACCACTAGCATGAGATAGGCTCCACCCCCCCCCCCCCCACCACCTCCAAAGAACAGGCTAAAAAGGTTGTGCAATGCCAAATAAAGCCTGCCTGAAAAAATAAATTTTTCGTTTTTATTTCTTTTTGTTGTTTTTTTTCCCCCGTTTGGAACAGAGAGCTTTCTGACATGGAGATGAGAAAAGAGGGTCCAACTCAGTCGTTTGGATTTTCCATCTGTCACTGTTACTTGTTTGACCGTCACAAAATGGTTTTTTGTGTGGGGGGGGGGGCTTTCCGTCAAAGTCAAAATTCATCGGCAGGTTTCACTCAACTCTGATTGCTTGCCACTTTGGCTGTCTTGTTTTGAATGGTACAAGTGGGTTAAAGTTCACCGTTCGACGGGACACCTGTCCTGACTCGATGGCAAGTGACAATTTCATTTTTAGACATGCGGCTTAACGAGAAGTTAAAAGAACTTGCAGCCACAAAAATTAAATCGGAATGATTTAATTTCGAATTTTAGGGTAGGAAATTTTCAGCTCATCAAGTTACATTTTTTGTGCAATAAGAGAATTTCTCCAATTATTTATTAATCATAACGAATTGAGCCTAACATGTGTGCCAGAACTAATCCTGGAAATGTAGATTAAAACCGTCTCATTTTAGAGTTGTCTGGGTTTCTGTCAACAAATGTTGTAGTCAAAAGAACTCTTTACATAGATTTCTCATCAAGAAAAGAAATGAAAAGAAAAGAAATAAAAGAAACCTCTTCATTTGGAATCCAATATTGCAAGCGACTGGTCATGGAGAGAAAATATTCGATTCCATGCAAAAAGTGGAATTCCCCAATAAAGCTGGCTGGACACGCGGACTTTAGGCACTTCAATGACAGGAATGTTAGTCAAATGGAGGCTACTAGGGTGGGGCCTGCATGTTTCCTACTGGGATTGGGATTGGGATTGGGGTTGGGGTTGGGGTTGGGGTTGGACTCTCATCTCCAGTGATTGCCATTCACCAAGAAAACCATTTGCCAACCTGAATCTAGTAAGTTGTATGGATACCAAAGCCAATCAATTAGTTCTGCAATACGAAGTATGAGGATTTTAAACCCATTATTGCTTGTAAAATTATTGTGCACAAATGCGCATGCATGCAAAGGCTTTCACAAATCATTCGTTCAAGTATTATTACTACAGTAATCCCCCCTTTGATGTGTGCTTAAACGAGTGCACTCGTTGGTATAAAATCAAAGAGAAATATTAAGTGGTAGTATTTAAGAAACAATATAAGAATCATAAAAATGCAGATCAATTGTATTTTATTTTATTCAACAAATCAAAACTACTCTCGTTTTTGGTAAGTTCAAAGAAATAAGCTAATGATTTCATGTTTTGGGTCAGTGAGCGTTCTTAACTCATGCGGGGGCAAAGTGGGGGCATCAAATTCTCACATTTATCTCTCAAAATGTTCAATTGGCCTCCCAAAGATTTTTCAGATCTCCAACAAATTATAAAAATTCCTTACGTCAGTCCTTAAAATTTCAAATAATGATCGTTTGCATTATTGCAAGTGACAAAAAAAAAATTGTAGAAGTACGATAAACATGAGAAAATACTAATGATGAACATAACCTCTTTCCATATGAGCTGGGTTGTCAAGGTAAACGGCGAAGGCATGCGTCCCCATAGGGCCATAGCCGCATGCAGGACCACTCTTACCAATAATAATGGAAACCGTAGGGAGGTCCTATTCTCTATTTTGTTTGTCGTCTGCACCGCACCCCGACGGTGCAAATCATGGGAAAATTTGTTTTGATGCCCTTCTTTGTGTGTTGCACATTTTTCAACCTTGTGCGATGAAATTTCAATGCTTTCTGAACCGCAACGATTGTCCCCCCCGATACTTCAGTGTTTATCTTAGGATACTAAGATTGCCCTGTTGCCATAACATGGGATTCGTCTCGTTATTTTCTTTGGTTTGCTTCCCTTCACCGACAACAATCGAAATTGGCTAGCGGTGCCGACCAAAGAAAAATTATATATATATATACATATATGTTTGGGTCGATTTATACGAGTAAAATTCATTGTAGACTGAACAATAGAACATCTACCATTCCGTGAGTTGGAAGCCACTTCTTGATTAAGGGACAAGGAAGGCAACTTCTGGGGTCCTTCTATGTTGGGAGGGACAATGTTGGATTCAAAATAAGAGTTCAATGCTTATTTTCAAACCCAATGTAAAATAATTTGTAGGCTATTGTGGATCTCTCGTCACGAAGCAAAAGTCATCTAATGTCTTACCAACTGCGCTTAAGTTGGTTGACCATTGGATAAAGAAGTGAGGTTTAATAGTAGTGTAATAAAATAAAATGCGAATTCTAATTTCCATATACTTAAAAAAAAAAAAAAAGAGTCATGCATGTTTGCTCAAGGTGTCGGGGCTTTATAAAATAATATCCATATGCATTTTTTTTTTTTTCAATCCAATGCGGGGCGGTTGTCATATGAGGCAACCCAAAGTCATGGGATAGATAGATGTATATGGTTCGGGGGGTGGAAATTTTTCAGCTCCAAAGTAAACCCATAAAATTTATTGAATTTTCTTTAATTATTATTGAATGGCTTCAAACCATTGGTCCGATTAATTGTGGTCCTACTCGTTTGCACACTTAGAATCTATAAGGAAGTCTAAAATTCAATTATTTATATTAATTAGAATCTACAAAATTACGAACTTCCCTAATTTTAGAAAAAAAAAAAGACTTATTAAGGTCTTGTGTTTCTAATACAACTAAGTAAAATAAATTTGTTAGAATTTTTTAATTTTATATTTGAATTTTAGTAATTATAGTCTTATCTTTCCCCCTCTCTTGTAACCCAATAATAATAATAACAAATAAATAAATTTACAAAATTATCAGTAACAATTTAATTGAGTGACTTGAAATTGTTGGTCCAATTAACTATGGACCCACATGTTGAAATACTTTTATGAGATTGAAAAAATTGTCGCATAACATACTTCACCTTCATTTCAAGCTTATTTCATGAGCTTGTTGATGGATTAACATCATCGCATAATATTTCATAATGATTTGAGGCTCTTAATTTCCCAACTCAGGTTGATGGAGTTTTCAAAACTTAATTTGTCCGGCCAATAAATGATTAATGTTTCATAATGAGTTAGTACTCTTGATTTTCTATATTCAATTGTTGTCACTCCGTTATTGGGGTTTCGATCCTTCATATTTCCAGCAATTAAATTAGTTTTGCAGTAACTCTTCTGAGATTCGATTGGTTTCATATCTAAACTAGCGGGAAAGTTCCTTCTATTTATATTTAAGATATTTTTTTATTTTTTAAATTTATGTAGATGTTAAAATAATTAAAGAATAATCAACATTACAAAAATATTTAGAAAATGTTTTATAATCTCAAAATTTAAGAGTAATCATATAAATAAAAGGAATACATACACATATACACGACGAAAATTGACTAATGCCTGTTCATCAATACTAATTAAGTCGATATAGAAAAGAATTTTCAACGCAAACACAAGGGGAAACCAAAAGAAAGAGAGAGAGAGAGAGAGAGAGAGAAATAAGTTATAAAATTCTAAAGAATGATTGTTTTTTTTTTTTTCCCTCAATTCCAAAAACCATATAAAACCTTCTAAACCATATTAACCAAAAGCACAAACTGAATGCCACGAAAATTATGTATTGTGAAAATTTATGTATGAACACATGGAGATGAAAAGGTTCATAATAAATATACATGGCCATTAGTTGTACGATTAATTATGAATCTGAATGCTAGAAATCAATTAAAATACGTGACCATTTGTTTTGTAAATAATTAGCTAATGGAAAGCGGAAAGGCCTTTTTTTTTTTTTTTAAGTAGAAGAGTGGAAAAGCTAGAAGAGCAAATGTTAATGAAAAGTTGCACATAAATAGGAAAATGAATTAACTGACACGTTCATTATTTTGGGATTAATAGAGCTTGGCTAGAAGTAAATCGCTTCAAAATATCCCACATGATCAAAGAATTATACGTTGTACTTCTTCATAGTATTTAGTTGGCCTTCTGCATTGACTTGTTAATTTCTATCTGATATACGTCTAGGCTATTTTCAGAACAAATAGTTATCTGGTATAATTCCCGCAAAGATAGCAAAGCTCTCAGAGCTTCAACCTCTCGACCTTTTGGCTAACCAGTTTATTGGAGAGATTCCTTACCTATCTGACACATTTATAACTGTATATTTGGCATTGGCATTTTTATTGGTTCTGGTGTTGAGTTCCTCTCATAGCTTGTGCTCCAAGCTATTGACATGCCTAGCTTTTCGGGTGGCCCAGTAGAAACAAGTTATCTGGAGAGATCATGGCCTTGTCGTCAATCTTAGAGGGCTTGCATATTTGTAAGTGTTCCTTGTGCTTTCGTCGCATTGATAGCCTAATTCATTCAGCTTTTCTGATTAATAGTACGCAGGGACTTATCACTCCCACCATCTCAGTGGTCCCACTCCAAAAATACTTGCAAAGGGCTGCAGGTACATAGAAGTTTAGTGACATCTAACGTTGCATTTCCTCACTATGACAAAATTTCTTGAAGTGTCTCAAAATGCTTGATGTGCAGAGATGATTTCGTCTCAGCGAGACCATCAATGGGAGCTTCTGTTGTGTTAGCTATCATTTGCACTTTTATAATTTCCATAATGCTGTTGGTTTGTTAGGTGCACTGGTACTGATTTCGCCCATTGTTTACACACCATATGATAAGTCCTAAACAGTATGCTTCCCTCCCTGCCCTTATCTCTCCTCCGCATCCTCTCAAACAAAAAAAAAAAAAAAAAAAAACAAAGCTTATAGATTATTACAATTCAATTTTGCAGCGCAGCAAGATTATTAACTTGATACTGGTCGTCTAAAGGAGTTCGCGTTCCGTGAAATGCGAATCGCAGAAGAAAACTCTAGTCCTAAAAAATCCTTGGGCAAAGTGGATTTTGAGTAGTTTATAAAGTATGTCTTCCAATAAGACATTGGTGGCAATAAAATGGCTGAGGGATCCAAATTACATTGGAGAAAGTGCATTTGTACACTGGAGTGGAAATGATAGGCTTGACTTTGCATAGAAATCTTTTACGTCTAGACAGCTTCTTTATGACACCTGACGAGAAGTTGCTTGTTTTACCCTTAAATACCAAATGGCAATGACTGCTTGAGAGATTTGTTTCTTTTCTTCATCATTTCTAACTGTTTTTCCCCCCATTGCTATTTCGAGCAAATGAAAATTGAACGTATTTGAAGCTGTTTTCATTTTCTGAGCTACAATGAATAAATCTTTGTTGAATTCTCCCAAATAGAAATTTTCTATGAAAGACAATATTTAGAATGACGAGAAGAATGTACATTACTCTTGGTGCTGCCCGTGTACTTCTATATCTTTACTTGATGAATGTTTTTAAGCTGTATTGGGAGATTTTGGTCTTGCTAAACTCTTCGGAAGAGATTCACAGGTAACAACGGTATGAGGTAGTGTAAGACACATTGCACTTGAGTAACTTTCAATGGGGCAGTCCTCTGAAATAACTGAAGTCTTTGGATTTGGCACACTAATTTCGGAACTCATAACAGGGCAAAAAAGCATTAGATGCTAGAAGTGGTCAGGTTCAGATGGGGACCAGGTTAGTTTTCTTTCCACTTTAGTGTTTGCTTATGAGCATGCATTCTACAATTTGGTAGATTTTATGCCTACCATAGATGTGCTACTTATTTAATATGGCGACCCAAAAAAGAAAAAAAAAAAGCGTCGCAGAGCAGATGACTCTTACAATACAGGTTGTTTCTGTGATTCAAATATATTACAATGGAGTAAGTTTACTGATACACTAAACTCAACCTTCTATTTAGGTAATATGTTGTCAGTCATTAAATATATCTGTCTAACAATTACTTAAGGAGACCAAATTCTGGTTCGTATACTTTCATTTTGTCTTTGATCACTTGCTCCAAATATTAGTTTAAAAATATTGGTAACCTTGTATAAGGAAACGGGTTAGAACCTTCAGATGAGAATCTGAAGGGATGATTTGATGCATTAGGGTTGGAAAATGAGTAGGAGTTGGCTCTGCAGTGCACTTATTTGCGTCCTAACCTCAGTCCAAAGGTTCACAAGTCTTAAAGGTCCTGAATGTCTTGTTGGTCAGTCGGCAGCAGGGGAATCAAAAGTTGGATTCCAACTATTGTAAGGCAGGGGCCTGCAGTTTTTCACGACGTTACAGCCATTTACATGAAGAATCTTCATTCATCATTGAAGCAATGGAGATTTCTGGACGTTGGTGACTACATATGATTTGCCTTTTTGTCTAATTATACGAACTCTGCATCTCGCATAGCCGTGGACATACTTACGTAACCTTCCTGTGCATTGTATTTAATCATTTCTAAATACATGGTAACATGATGGTAGATGATCCATATCATCATTATTTTGTCTATCGTTTGTCATATCAATGTGTGTGTAGTTAAGCATGTAAGGTCATACGCACACTTGATTTATTTTCAAGAGAACTCTAAATATCTTAACAAGTATACATATTCTAATAACCATACCACCTGCAAAAGCTAGAAAATTCATTAACAATATAACTTAATTTCAATTATTAGAATTATTGCTCTGTTTATACCTTAGGTAAGGACATTAAATTTTATGGTAAATATAAAGTCAATCAATACTTTATTATTACCTAAATAAATATTAATATACTTTTTATGTCATTGTTTAAGTGTTAGTTTCAATATATATAAAAATTTAACAAGTTTACAAACTTTATTCTCTTGGTCAAAAACTACATAACCTTTAGATTTAGATGTATCATGATATAGAAATATAATTTTAACATTTATTTGATAAAAAAATATTAATAAAATTAATTATCTAATAAATAAAATTCTATTAACACAACAAAAGTATCAAAATAATTAAATTTTTTTTTATACACAAGGCTACAAGCCTAACTTTGTATTTATCAATAAAGTTATTTGTTTTTAAAGATCCATTTATAGCATATGAGTTTAGCACCTGTAATTAAATCTATTAATTTTCATCTATCATTTTAATTAAAAGAACCAATATCATTTTATATAGTTTTTTACCTATAAATTATTATCATTAAAGAATATCACTCTAATATATATTAAAGGATTATTGTCCATTATAATAGTGTAAAATTTATTTCCATACGTCTTTTCTTTCTTTGTCTTTTGCTTCTTCATAATTTTGGTTCAGAAATAATACTATAGGACACTTTTTCTAATTTAACCATAAAGGTAGGTAATGGTACTAACTTATTTTTTTATTAAAAATACATGCTTAATTTCAATGATAGTATTAAAATTAAAAATATTATTCTTAATAATAAGAAAATGATATGTAACATTATGTTCTCTATAATCAATAGACATGTAATCCATTTTCATCTTTTTTGGTTCACACAAAAGGATCTTTATAAGATACCTTCACACTTTTATATAATTAGGAGAGTATTCTTTCAATAATTTATATGAATTTTTATTTTTTTTAATAATATTCTACTTTGCAAATAACATGCAAAAAATACTATCTTTTCCTATAAATTATTAAAAGCTTATGAACTAACTAGCATAGAATTAATTGTATCTCTTAAAGTTCTACTTATCCTCTTGACTACCCTATTTGATTTAATTGAATAAAAAGGTGTGACTTTATGTATAATACTCTTTTTTTTTATAAAAATCTAATAACAATAATAAATTATTCTTTTTTCATTTACTTAACCTACGTTTCTTGATCTTCTCATTTAAATGGTTTTGTTACTTCACTTTTACATTTAATAAATACTTTACACTGTCTTTTAATAAAAAAAAATTAGTATATCTAAAATAATCATATATAAAAGTCAAATAAAAATGTTTATCTTTTTTGGTTATGATATTCTTTGAATCACCTAAATTTGAATGCATTAAATTAAAAAATTCAATTTTTTTCAAACTAATTTGATCTCAACATATACTTTACACTTATGACTTATATTACCATGTAAATTTTTTATCAAACCAAATTGTTTTATTTTCTTAATATAAGGTTTACTAACATGTTTTAATGTAGTATACCACAAATTAAAATAATTAACAATAAAAATGAAAAAATTGGATGTACTTTTATTATTAACAATATCAAGTACATTTAAAGTCTAAAGTCCTTAGTTATAGTAGTCTTTTTCCATAAAGACATCATTTTTTGTTATGTTAAATTTATTAAGTTTAAAAAAGACTTTCACTTTTATCTTTCGTACTAAAAAAACATAAACAAGATTAATACTAATATTTAAAACATGAAGTATATTATTGAAGGATAACACCTTTCATGATATGATCTTGATAATGGCTTTAAGCTTGTTTAGAATAGGTGTTATTTTTAAATCTCTCATGATGATAATTTTTTCTCTATCCCCTACTAATTTGTAAGAGATAAATATTCTTGTCTTGTCTTAGCAAATGTGTCTTACAACATTAAAATCTATTGTTGAATTTTTTGACTTAATGACAACATTAACTTGAAAAATAACAACAATAATAACATTTATCTCCACCAAATTAGTTTTTGATTTAATAGTTACATCATTATTTTTTTCACATATATTTGCATTAAAGGGCATAATGCCTTAATTTTGAGTACAAATAACAAATATCTTTTTTTAAAAGTTAGATTATTATTTTTAGACTTATTGTACCTTTTTTTTTACTATAATGGTGATAATGACTATTGTTACCTTTATCTCCTTTCTTATACTCTTCCATATTTGCCTTTGATGTCATTTTCTTTACATTTCCTTTTCTCATTCAGATTTTGTTCTTGTTTTCAATTATGATATTATAATGACATCCTCTAGTGACATGTACTTTTTTTAGTGTTTAAGTTGCTATTTATAATTACTTTAGGATTGTGAAATCTTTTTAATGAGACAATAAACTATAAAATCATTTGATAACTTGATATTTTCATTCTTTAAGTTTCCCAATGGCTTACGATATTCATTAATATGATCCTAAATATATTTTTTTGTAGAACATCTAAAAAATGCAACTAGTTAGGGAAAACATATTTTTGTGTACTAATATTCTCCATTATGTATTTTTTAATCATTTTATCTCATATTTTTTTAGTTTCTTTTAAAAACCAATTAATATTAAAGAAATCATTAGATAATGTTCTAAAAATAGTGTGACGACAAACATTATTGACTTTTTCCTAAATTAGAAATATTTAATGATAATTCTTAGAACAAAACTTTGATTTTAGTTTAGAAAGAATTAAGACAAATCTTAAAACATTTAAATCAAAATAAACATGTTTTTCTTAGTGTTTAAAGTGAGAATTAATAAAAATTTCAAATTTATAAGTGTTTGACAAGAACTTGGAGGCAAATAAAATTGATTGAGAGTAAATAGAAATAGATTGATTAGTATTTATATCTATAATAGTAAAAATACAATATTATCCATAAAATTGTTAGAAAAATATAAAAATAAGTTTTGAATACAAAGGAGATAAGTAGACAAAATAATATAAAATTTGAAATGTGCAAATGTACTATTTTTAAGGATAATTTTGCTTCTTATAGATAAATTGTTACAATATAGTAAGTTATGACAATTATTCTCTCAAAATACAACAGATCTTTTCATTGATGGGTACTCCAAAAAGACGGTAATAGAAACAATATAAGTTCGATAAACTAAATAATTTTTTATGAGCAAGGTAAAAGAAGAATGAGAGAATGCTTAGGTATATTTGAAAAGAGAAAAAGGGACTTATTAATACTAGTTTAGATTTAAAATCTTATAAATAGGAATGAAGAGGTAATACAAATTGTTACAACAAATATTGGTATAAACGTCAAAACAACTAGTTATTAATAGTTATAAATGGTTAGTTTAATAGTTATAAAATAATTAATTTGATTAATAATAATTTGATAAATTTAAAGATAAATTAGCGTGTGGAGTTACATTAGACCTCTTATATCAAGTTTACATTTAAATTATTTATACATCATGACACTTTCTTTGAGTCTTTTTATTATAAAATAAAAAAATAAATACTATTTTATAAATAGGTGAAATGTAAGATATAATTTTTTAAAATATTTTTGTTTTCAACAGCTAAATGGATTCTAGCCTTTTGGTCGTGGATATTCGTACAAGTTGAGTGAGCAACAGTACTTCATGCTCAAGATTGCACATGTTTGAGATTCTGGGCTAGATAGTTGCATCTCTTTGCAATTCTATTGACAAGTTCTGGTGAAGTTACAAAAAAGAGTGCTTTCAAGCTACGTTTTCTTCAATGTTTTTATCTCCAAATGATATTGCTGCTTCAGTTCAATGCTTTGTTTCATGGTCTCCCTGGGGCCAACAAACATGTTTTACGGCTCCTACATGAAGAAGTTCCATTTTGTGATACTTATTCCTATTCTCAGTGTGTTATATTATGAAAAATGGCTGGATAGAACAGAAAATACATTCTGCCATCCATCTGATGTGCTATGAAAGATGATTTTTTTTTATTTTCATATGACTCTTACAATGGGAGGGAGTTGCAGCATCTTGGATGACACTCACAAGTAGATATTCCCGAAATATGGCCAGCTGAAAATTCTCTTGTGGGCCTTTTGGATATTTTATCAAAAGTTTGGCCTATGTCATGTCAGCGTTCTTTCACACCGTCAACTTCAAGGGTTGCTGCAGCTTTGCATTTGTCTGAATGCGGAAAAATATCAAGCACACTAAAAAAAAATGATCATCCATCCCTACAGTGGATAATCGATCCGTTGATTGTACAAAATATCATAATGAACGGCTAGCCTGGCTGACACGAATCTGGGGGTCCCTATTTTGCTTTAGGAACTTTGGACAGCATCATGAAAACGAGGTCCCAGTAGGGCACGGCCCTTTGTACGGATCTGTTTCTTTTCGTTTTTTCTTTTTTTTTTTTAAAAAAAAAATATATAGCATACATATAACTAAGTTATACGCCTACACAAATATCAATCTTGTTTATACTTAATTTTATGATAGTTATACGCACGTTTTATTTGAATTATATATATGGAATATTTGTCAAAAAAAAAAAAAAAGTGTTCAGTGAGACCCACGCAAAAACCCCGCCATCAGTCTCGCTCTCCCCGCCCCGTTGCTTACCCGCCCCACCGACCCCACCTGTCAAACTCTCTCCCTTGCTTCTAATCCTTTTGCTTCTGGTGGAGGACAGGGGCGTTGCTAATAATGGAATTCCCCCACCGAATGTGCAAAGGTCCAATGCAACCAAAAAAAACACTGAAGGAGAACATGACTGGCTGGCGGTATAAAAGACCCCAACTCCACCGTCTCGACCAGTTCTTGTCCTTAAAGTTCCTTAACAACTGTTTCAAAAGCATTAAAAAGAAAAGAAAGAAAAAAAAAAGATATGGTGTAGCGGATTTATGGTAACAAATTGCCATTTAGATGGGTTTTGGTTGCATTTTATATATCATGCAGCATTTTAAACTCCACTGCAGTGTATCAATACCAATATTTAGCTGTTTATGCATCAATCATTTGAGTGTTTGAAAGAAATAAATTTCTGAGGAGGCTCTTTCAATTGACTGATCAATCGGCCATAAACCGACAATCCTCCCACTTTCAATTCATGCATGATTACTGCCTGCCCCGTCTCCTTGTTTTTTTTTTTTTTTCTTTTTTTCTTCAAGCACTTAAAAGGTGAGACAAATGGCAAGAAAAGAACTTCCATGCTTCAACTACAAAGAATCATTAAAGTGAAGAACTCACAATTAAGGGCAGTAAGCCCTAATGGGAGAAATTACATGAAGTCCAAAGTTTCGGACTCAACCGACACAATTAATAAAAGAACATGGAATTTTCCAAATTATTATTATTATTATTATTATTTCAATTTTCATTGACTCACCTATTGTATTATCATAATGAGATAAAGTACTTTAAAATGTATTGTGCAGTCATCTGCTGCACAAAGCGGTGACTCTCATTTTACTTCAGTAATTGCAAACAAACCTTCTAAGCATAATTCTAATTCTGATAGAGAGTAATGCTCAAGTTCAGCTGAAAACCATTGTTTTTATGTTACATATAATACATTTTATATTATACCTTAAAATATCAACGTAATATATATATATATATATAATGTATTATATGTAGTATAAAATTATTTGTATGGTTGTCGAAGTTTATTATTTTTATATTTACTCAAATTTTTTATAATAATAACTGAATTAAAATTACTGTATATGCAAATTCTAATTGATGAGAAGAGTCAATTATTGTGAGATGAAACTTGGCGTGTTTCGATTAGAGAATTGTAGTAGATCACGAATTTGTTTTTTTCTTTTCTTCTTCTTCTTCTTCTATAATTGTAAAAGTGTACTGTATAATACAATTATTCAATGAATGCGAATGTGTGTATATATTTTAAAATTTCTATTTTCTATATATTTATTAATGAGCTATTTTCTGACCCTAAAGCTGACTCACCGGAACGGAATTCTATAAGTACAAACAAAGCCTGGAAGTGGAGTCATGTTTTGGCAAGTCAGACAACCTTAGACAGGCAGGCAGACCTCTCTCTCTTTCTGTATTGATTATGTGAAGTAAACGCTTTGGTCGATGGGTAATAACTGGAGCTTGAAGTTGGCCAATGGTTTTCAGTTTTCTTTCTAAAGCAATATCCCTTTTGTTTCAATGGGCTGGCTACATTAGGGGGCCTACGCCTTTGATATCTAATCAATTCTTACATAGTTTTGGCTTATAAGAATGAAATAGTTGTTTAATTTGAGTTTCGTTGTTCTGTCTGTGTGTGTGTGTGTTATTTTCTTTGTATTTTTTTTTTGGCCCCCGGGGGGTTGGGGAGGTAATGATTTATAAGGTAGTTTTACGGTTTGTTGCCTGAAAGAGCTGATTTTGGGTTTTTTAGACAACTGGGTTTGTTTCCAGGTTGTTGCCGATAGTTTTAAATTCTTTTTTGTTGGTCTTTTTATTCAGATTTGGCAGGGGTGGTGCTTATATTGTTTAGAGTGATGGATCAGGAACCGCATGAAAATAAAGGCAGTTTGAGTAAGGTTGGTAAAGGAGAGAATTTTGGTGAAAATTCAGTCAAGTCAGATAATAGGGTTGTGTTAGAGGCTGTGATTGTGCTAAATTCAGAAGAGACAGTGGGTTCTAGTGGGGCAAGTCAGATTTTGAATGCAAGTCCTATTGGATTGGGGTCAACTACTGGAGGGAAAAATCAGGAGTGCAGGGATGGGGGAGGAATTGATGAATTGGCGAACGGACAAGTCACTGGAAATTCTAGTGGTTCGGTTGATGGGATTGTGCTCGAGAGCAAAATTATGGTAAGTTTGGGAGGGACTGCCTGTGTCAGTGGATTAAAGAAAGATTTGCTTCCTAACACTGATGAATTCGGGTCTAGTGGTGGCATCAAATGTCAAGATACACATGAAGGGCGAGCACATAGTGGAGCACTAAATCAAGGCGAGCAGGGAAATGGGGTTGTGCGCGAGACAGTTATTACAATAGGTTCGGTTGAGAATGCTGATCTTACTGGTCACAATGGGCAACTATTCAAGGCCAATGAATCAGGTTCAGTCAAGGTAGCAGTAGATAAGTCCAAGCCAAAGTCACCCAAACTTGGAAAACCATTATGCGTGATTGAGATGAGGTGTGGTAGTGCTAGTGGCAGAGGAACTTCTAAGGATAATTGTGCTAGAGAAAATGTTTGTAGGATTTGCCACTTGGGTTCTGAGGGCTTGATAGAAGCTGCAGCTGCATCTCCATCTCCTGCTGCCACTGTGATTTCCATGGATCTAATTCAGCTTGGTTGTGGGTGTAAAGATGAGCTTGGCATCGCACATGCTCATTGTGCCGAAGCCTGGTTTAAGCTAAAAGGAAACAGGTAAATTTATCTGATTTAAACAATAAACTTTAGGATAATCTTTGTGCTTATGAAATGCTGAACATATTCTCTATTTGTGTGTTACAATATGTCTTTCACGTATTAATAAGGGTTGTGAGAAGGGTAGTGATGTTTTACGAGCAATCCTGTTTTAAATTTTTAAATTATCATAATCAGGATTCTACACGAGGTTTGGGGTTACTTTAGCTAGTAAATCAAATTACTGGAATGAGAGAAATTTTCTTCTTTTCTTTGGCATTTTTCATGAATTTTGGACTTCATGCTGATAGAGAAATTCCCCTTGGCCCTGCCACTCTTCACCATATCATCTTTTGCTGTGACAAAAGTCTCTGGCAGACGTCGAAATTCATGTGAAGTAGGAATTAGTTGGGTCCTTTCTTCATTCTCCATTATTCCTACTTTTCCATGTCATTACATTCTAAACATACCATAGTTAATTTTTTATGGTTGGGGAAAAGGCTAAGGTTGATAGTCATGGTTGGGCAAGAGACTATATTTGATAACGTTCTTTCTTCCTAAAAGCAATGGTGAATGATATTTGCTGACCACATCCACAGCATATGTCTAAGTTTCCCTTAAGTTTCATATTTCATTTAAGATATTTATCAACATATTCCTTTTAAGATGTAGCTCTTAAATTAAGATGGGAGTATAATCCGTCTATTGAAAGTCTCTATCAATTGGATTAGTGTTTGTTGGGAGTCTTAAAGTTTCAATGCATACAATTGTAGTCAATGATCACTGGTGCTCCAGGAATTTGAGGGCTATGTTTCCCGACAGACTGTCCAGTAGTGCTAAATGAAAGGTGCCAAAGGGTGGCAAGACCCAAGTCATGTGTCTATACATAAAATCTTTAAAACGTGTATTACTGGCATGCTATTTTCAGGTGAGCTTGTTTTTAGCCTGAACGTTTAGGTACCAGTAAAAGTTCTCTTTTCATGCAATTATGAGCATCTTGCTTGTTTACACTCATAGGGTAGGGTTCAATCCTATTTGCTCCACTTCCTGCAATTATCTAGCTGCAATTATGTTTGTTAACTTGGTACTGCTGCCACCCTCTGCCTTTTTTCTTTTTGTTTTTTTTTTTTTTTCATCTTTTCTGTGTCTGTGTTGATGACCTGATTAGATTAGAATCTAGCCCTTCAGATGAGTTAAATTGAATGGGGCCAGAAAATGAAATTTTCTTATTACTTGTTTGAATTACCAAATTCCTGGTTTAAAATTGATTCCATTTATATTTTTAAAGTGGACAATCAGATAACATCTTTGTTAACTCAAACTGATATGTGTTCACTAGTCTTGCAGATAACATATTTGTTGTTCTTGCAGAATGTGTGAAATATGTGGGGAGATGGCAAAAAATATTGCAGGCATTGGGGATAACAAATTTATAGAAGACTGGAATCAGAGGAGATTTATTATGGGTAACGGTGCTGGCCCATCGGATAGGGGTGGGGGATGTTGGCGGGGACAACCCTTCTGTAACTTCCTGTTGGCGTGCCTTGTGATAGCCTTCATACTCCCATGGTTTTTCCGGGCAAATATGTTTTGATGGAGGAGTAAATCTTTTGAACGTTCTTCTCCTTGCATCACAATTCTTATGGCCGCATTTATAATGAATGAAAGCATGTCATTTAAAGTAATATTTGGTCAATGGTTTCCACGTTGTTCCACCATACATCTCATTCGTGCCTGCCAATGCGAGGGTTTAAATTTTAAAATGTTGCCACCTCAACAACAAAGTAACATTCGTGGACAGTATTACTACTACTGGGCTCCAATCTTGGATCGGTTCTTATCACAGTACTCATACAAGCCTGGGAGTGGATCTATGATGTAGATATATGTACAAGTGCAGTTGTGTCTTTATCTTTTTCCTTTGGTTTTTAAAGTTTCATTCCTTTTATTACCTTGGCACGTAAATTTGTTGTCTGGAGAGATTGCACTGGGATTGTACATTGATTGGTATATGCATTTATGTCTAAAGTGTTAACGTTTCTTC
This sequence comes from Ceriops zippeliana, assembly GCA_037897445.1. NCBI lineage: Eukaryota > Viridiplantae > Streptophyta > Magnoliopsida > Malpighiales > Rhizophoraceae > Ceriops > Ceriops zippeliana. The sequence continues at coordinate 3,096,754 of JBAPLH010000143.1, read as the reverse complement.
TCCATCTTTTCTTTTTCGAGGTTTATTTAAACCTAGCACTTGGTTCAATCCTTGTATGCGGTGAGAATGTTACGATTTGTTAGCAAGCGTTGGGCAGCCATGGAATGTTTCGGGTGAGCTATATATACTTTGTTAACATCTAACCTTAGCCAATTGCACTACCATTTGACACGGCATACACTTTATAGATTGTATATATATAGTTTTTTTCTTTCTTACCTTTTATTGATTCAATCAAAAAAGGGCAGGCTGTGATCACACGTTATATGCACACCGTGCAATGTAAATTTTCCTATGATAATTAACATCTTGGACAAGGTGGTCACACGATAGAAAGCCGCCCTCCTTGTTGTCCAGCAAATAAACATTTTTAGGTAAATTATCCACAGATGCTAATATGCCTAAAGGAAGCACATCCGCATAAAATACCGTAATTGGCAAACAGTGTTGGTGCCCGACCGACAATATTTTTTGACAGTTGCTTACCAATATGAAGAGAAATCTCAAGGGAACCAATCCCTTCCAACAGCAGCTATATACATCTCCATGTTTCATTCCCAAGCTACTTATGGGGCTGTTATGACTTCCGAAGAAGAATGCATTTCTCGTACAGCGCAAGGATGTCTTTCTTGTTGGGATTTTTCAACTGAAGGAGCTCAGCTCCAAAATTATGCTTGGTGAGCTCCTGCTTAAGTTTCTGCACGGTGAACTTTGTATAATCTTCCTGATTCTGCTGGCCGTGATTGTCCTCATCACCCTTGAACAGACTGCCGTCTTCTGGCTGTGAATACATTTCGGGGCTCATTGTACTCCTTGGCCTCTTATTTTGTCGCTTGTCATCTGTGGTCGTTTCTTGAATGGATCCCACGCCCATCTCAATGTCATCAGTCCTTAAACGTTTGCCATGGGATACGGTCTTCAGCCTACCATCCAACGCAGACTCATTGAGACGGACTGCAGTTAGCTCCTGTTGCAGTGAATCAAGTTTTGCCCGCGCTTCTTCCAACTGAAGAGAGAATTCCTCTGCCCTTTTGTTTGCAATACTGTGGGCCTTCCGTTCAGCTTCCAGAAGATCTTGAAGGGCTTTGACGTTGCTAGCTCTATCCTTATTGTTTGATTGCAACAATAACTCTATTTCTTCCTCTCTTTCTTCAACCCTTGCCTCTAGCAATGCAACTTTTGAGACAGCATCTATTTCTGATACACGCACTCTGTCAAGCTCATCTACCAAGTCGTTTTTCTGCCTCTCCAAACTTTCAATGTGCCTTTGAGCTCTCTCAATTTGTGCCAATCTTTCCATTGCCAATTTCTCAAGTTCGCTCTTCACCTTTTGAGCAGATACGGCATCAGCCCATGCTTTATCAGCCAATTCGGTAGCTCTCTTAGATTCTTTCTCAGCATGATTGCACCTTTCCTGGACTTCTGCAAACCTATCAAATTCCAACTGATACCTCTGCTCCAGATTGATTTTCTCTTGTCCCAGTACCATGGCCTGTCTCTCATAAGATTGTGCCCGACTAATTTCAGTCTCCAATTTCTGACCCAACATTTTGATTTCAAGCTTCTTGGATGATATATCCACCTCAAAACTCTCGATTTTTGACTCAGCAGCCTACAAAAGACTCATCACAATCAATCTCAAGCATTACTATTTTAATATACATGCAAGGCATTCCCCCTGGGAAGAAGTGCAAGTTGATTGGGCCATGCTGAGGGGCAGGGAGAAACAAACAAAAAAGATGTACAGCGCAAGAAGCATACCTTTAGCTCCAAGTTCAAAGTAGTCAAACGCTGCTCAGCATGCTCTATCATCCCATTCTTCTCCTTTATTTCCTTGTCCTGCATATAGTTAATATGCATATAATAATTCTCTACCCGTTCATATTCATACAATAAAACACAAGAAAATGAAACATATAAGACAGATCCAGGAAGTACATGTACTATTCTCACCTTCTCAGCCAGTTGGCTAGACCACTCTGCCCGCAGAGCATCTTCCCTCAGTTGAGTTTCTTTACTTTTGCGTTCCTGCACAATGGCTGCCTTCTCAAGAGCAGCTTTTGTTTCTCTTACAGTTATGTCATATTTGCGCTTCCACTCTTTTGCCTCTTCTTCAGCTGATCTAGTCTGCTCATGAGCAGCAGCCAACCTTGCTTCAACAGCACTGAACCGTGAGCTGAGAATTGCAATTTCTGAGCTGGTCTTATCATCATCAGCTTTCTGCCTTGATAACACCTGATCATGTTTTCTTTTCCAGTCTGCAGCTTCTTGCTTTGCAGATTCCAGTGATTTGACTAAGCTTGAATACCTCTCATCCAGTGAACTGCGACTACTCTGCAAGTCTGATATACGCCTCATGTAGTCATCAGCCAGTTTCTTCTTCTCATTGATAGCTTCATCATAACGCTTAATATACTCAGACTTGTTTCTTTCGCTAGCTTCTAGCTGCTTGTTAAGCAATGCCATCTTATCTTCAATAGAGCGACATTTCAAGATTAAGGCACTCTTTTCAGATCCAATTTGATCATTAAGCCTCTTGGCAAGGTCAAGTATTGGACCCTCCAAACTAAAAGGCCAGAAAAAGGTGTCAGGGAAAAAAGATCAATATGCAAAGCCTCAAAGTCAATCAAACGGGTCAGAGACAGACCTTTGTTGCAAGAATGTGGCTAGTTTGCGCCATTTTCCAGGGCCATGACATGAAACTTCATATTCAGAACGAAGGCCATCAAGAACCTGGACAGCATATTCACAAACAAGATTCATTTCAATGGTCAAAACCCGTGAAAGGTCCCAAGATATAATTTTGAATGTGATGCTCATGTAAAATTCATTTGTCTTAACAATAAATACAACCACCACATTGTTGGCATCTGATAACAATGACAAAATATGAGACTTAGTTGTACAGGTCTCACAAAGGAAAAGGATTATGGAAAGAAGCAAAGAAGGAGCACTTTGAGCTACAAACTAGTACTACCTACAAAACCTATTTTCTTTTCATTTGAATGCACACTACTTTTATGTCACCAAAAAAATTAGCATCAACATTTTCCAGGTGGATATAGGAAACAAAATCTCAATTCCTGCCTCTCTAGGCATCTACAAAACCTATTTTCATTTTATTTGAGTGCAAGCTACATTTAAGTCATCAAAAATATTAGACCTCAGCGTATATCTAGCAAAAAGATTACTCTTTTTTGCTTGAAACAAAGGACACATAAACATGTACAGTTTTGAAGCCCTCAACGAATGCTTACCTTCACAACTTTATCTAAATTTGAATCAGAAGTGTAACAAGCTGCTCTCAGTCTCTTTTCCATGCTTTGTATTGTATTGGAACATTGCAAGTCTGCCTCCATAAAGGCATTCCTTTTGTAATTCTGTATATCAATTAAAAACAACCAATTAATCTGCATAAAGAGTATGCTTCCAGGTTTTAGTCAAAAAAGGCTATAGAAACGTCTTGAACAAAAGCACCGAAGCAGCTCCAAAGGAAGTCAAACAGAAAAACAAGGCAACAACAAATATTACACCCTGGTGTTCCATAAAATCTATTACCTCAAATGACTTTCTAAAGAATTTATTCAGAAGCTCTTCATATTTCTTTCTTGCTGAACCAATCCCTACAGCATTAGCATTAAATGCTGCCATCGACTTTTGAACTGCTTCTTCCTGGGCTTCCCTTAAAGCAACCTATAATCACTGAAATTAGATGATGACAGAAATAATCAAAACAAATAGGATATAAGCAACACTTACTTCCTCAGGTGCCTTTGAACGATCAAATGTAGACCCATAAGTCTCTACAGCAGTATCATATGCTCTTCGACACTCAGTTTCTTCAACACTCTAACAAACAACATATCCAGAAAATATTAAATTAATAGACAGATAGCAATATCTGACAAAGAAACTTCTTAAAAAACTTTTTTGAGAGAACATGCTACATTTGCTTCTGCACATTATCTACATTCTACAAACAAAAAAGCTTTGCATCTTAGAAAATGGAAAAATAAAATATTTAATTTTACTCAAATCTACTAGTATAAATTAATTAACTTTTTGTCATTAAAAAGTCAAAGCAGGGAAATGGAAGAAAAAAAAATGTAACGCAAAACACCATGGAATAGAAAATAAAGAAAATGACAATTGGTCATAAACACCATTCAATGGAAATTTCAGTCACATGTATCCTACTGAAGAGCTGCTTTGTGCATTTCTGCAGGATAAATCTGCAGTTTAGAATCTCTGGAATCTCCAATCCATAACAAGTAAAAAGGCAAATAAAAAAGTGTCTGTGCATATTCAAGAAGACTTCTACAATGACTTTGAACAAAAAAAAATTACACCTTTGGTGGGTCATGCATCCTTGAGAATGCAATGCAAAGGTTGGATGCTTGTGTGGACACACTAAATGGCTCAGCTTCTCCTAATAGTGAATTTATCTTTCATTGCAACCCAGTTAAAATGAATTCAAAACTGTTAACATTTTATTCCAACTTAAAGGCTAGAAATATTAATCTAGGTGGCATCCCATTAAACATTTTCAAAACAGAAGGAACAGATAGCTTGTCCAGAATGTATTAGATATAATGAAGAATTGGACATAATATATCAAAAATGACAAGTTAATAAATGGACAATTTAAACTTCACAAATCAAGTTTTACACTCTAATTTTCCTTGAAAAGGTTAGTTAAATACCGTATTCATACCCTGACAAACCATACAACAAACCATGCATACATTGCAGACACTTGTTTAAGCTGCAGACTGCCATCATGCATTTACAAGTTGTATTTCAGCTATACCTACTATGTAATTGATTCTCCAGCTGGAACATGAATGACTTGAAATGAAATAACCGCCAATAAAACAATAAGCCATGATAGAGAAGATCCATAACAGAATACCAACCTGCCACGAAGATGATATAGTAGGCACTGCACCATTATTGAGAGCCTCCAAATAAGATTCTGTGATACCAACAAGAATGGGGCCTGTCAAGACAGTTGCTCCAACTTGCTTAGGCCTTGTTCTCTCAAAAACAAACTTTGTTAGTGCATCAAGCCCAGATCTGAATTCTGGCCTTAGTCTGTCCAGCTGTTCACAAAACAAAAGGCTCAGGTACAAGGAGGGAAAAAAAAGCAACTTACGCCTAGAGGAAAACACACACTTTTGGAAAGGGGGGGGGAGCACATTCTGGCACATGGAAAAGATGACACTAACCGGTATCTGGTCCAGTCTCTGGAGATCATTTTCATTGTTCAAAGGCCTCACAAGGGTGAAGCACTCTCTATCTGGAAATAAAGCACGAACAGAATCCCGAATCTATTGAATATTGTACCAATAATTAGAACCTCCAGCATGGGAAACAAAAGTGCAAACTCAGACACTCAATCGATCCGCCAATCAAAAAAAGAAGAATCATGTCTACACATGAAAAAAAATAGCTTGTTTGCAAGGGTGCATGTGTTGCTTGGAACAAAACACACTGCAAACTGAGCTGAGCTAAACTACAAAATAATTTGCATACCCTTGAGTATAATATTAGATGGAAACAAATGTTAACACATCTCACAAGATGGACGAATACAATACATCACCTCATTTTTGGCAGCTATATCCCTTCCACTGCCTTGAACTGGCCTTAATGCAAGCTCTAGGTAGTCACGTGGTGTTATTTTCCTATTATCCTCTGCTAAATCCAGATAGAAGTCCTACAAACAGGAGGTCAAACTTTTAGCATATTACTAAACATGCAACAACTTTACAACATCCAACTCTCACAAGTCAAAACACAAAACAATAATGACAAGTCAAACAAGAAAAGGTAATATCAAACAAAAATAAAATAATCTCAAATACAATACCCTTAGAAGCCAAATGAAGATTGGGGAGAATTGTCCAAGTTCAGAAGCTGTGCTCCGTCCTCCAGAAGCTCTCACACGAATATGCTTCGTCATTTGAGTGACAAGGGAGAGGCGATCAAGCGCAGCTTCATCTATACCACCCATCTGGGAAGAAATCCATATATAGGAAAATAGGTAACAAATCCACATAAAGGGCAGGTAAAAAATGTCAAAACCACAAATTAATCACAACATTGAAAAATCATCTTTTGACAATTAAAACTTAAAAAATCAAAGACATATTGATAAACAATTCTATTTAAGAGAACAAGGTCTCAAGATAAGTTTCCTCAACCTGATTGTAAATAAACATGCTAGACAAGAGGACTGCTAAAGAGAATATCTGAGTGCTGTAGGTTCCCTGTCCAAACATCCATACCTCATAGATTAGACGAGCATAATGACAAGATATTTAATACAATGCATAATTGATCATTTACTGCAAGATTAAGATAAATAGCACCAGGAAAAAGAAGAAAGAAAACATAAAGAAGAAAGAGGGAGCCAACCATATGATAGACAACAAAATTTAGCAGCAAAATAACAAATCATTATTAGCATTCCTGTGGAAGAAAAGAAACAAACTGTTTGATCATAAGCATCTATTCCTTCACTGTCTAACAGCAGAAGATTGTACTCAGTTCCATCAAGAGAAGTTCTCTTCAGGGGTGCACTCCACAACCAAAGCCCTTTTGTACATGGTCGATGAGTTGATGCCACTTGAAATCCACTGCTTCTCCCAAGAAGCTAAAATACACAAATCCAAATACACCTCTTGTCAAAAGAATTGATACATATCATCTGAACAAAAGCAATAAATATCCATGATTACTCATGTGACAAATAGTAAATTTGAGGCACAAAAAAAAAAAAAAAAAAAAAAGCATTCAAAATCATGTTCCAACAGATTCTTCCATATCAGTTACCACAAAATTGAGGATGCCATGGAATGCTGGATGTGGAAACAGACTTAAAAAATGTCACTTTCTCAATATCAAAGTTAGTGCACACTATGATATTGCCAAAAGCAACAGCTACATTTATTCTTAAGATTTTTTTGAGGAAAGTTATGGATCTTTTTTTCTTTATGGTGCAAGATATTAAAAATTTATTCCACAGCAAGCATGAATTGTTGTCCCCTTAAAATATTCTCCAAGTTTGCATTAGCATTGTTGTTGTTGTTATTATTATTATTAATCAAAATAAATATCAAAAGGTCCTACCCACCCAAAACAATTTTAAGTACCCAACTCCTGAAACACTATTCACTATTCATTGACCAACACTTTGACAAACCAGAATCAAATGCTTATTATTCTTTTCATCTAGCTAAGTATTTCATAGGGTCATAAAAGAACCCTGTCCATAGTTAAAAATCCTTGTAATGTTCAAATCCATTGTTTCTAGGCAATAATAGATGTCCATCCTCCCAAAAACCATTGAAGTTGACACTAGCCTGACTGTCAAAATCTAAATATTTATTCTAGCCCCATTGATATAGTATCACTTAAGGTTACTAGACACCTCTGTCACTACATTCTCAGTCACCAACAGAGAAGGGGCAGGAGGCTAGTAGCCATGTATTCCCTCCAGATTTTTCCAAGCTACATCCTAATAGAAAAATCGATACATATAATACTCTCAACTTACTGATTTCCCAAAGCCATCCTAGATTTCTGCAACTTGACAACATGACTTGTACCAACTATAAGCTAGCATTGGAAAATTGAGATATGATATTTGGTGAGCAGTAAATAGGTCAGAAGTTTCTTGGAGAGCAGGAGACAGAGTAGCTAGTAAGGAAATCGCAGAATGAGTGATTGAGCCTAGTGACTGTTTATCTGTCTTAGTTTATTCCAAGAGTTTACTGACTCAATTTGGAGCTGGGAATCCCCATGTCTCCTAATTTTTCAATCAACCCTCTTCATTGGATATCTAGTTAATTTTCAACAATAAAATCCAATTTCCCGGAAGAAACTTTGAAAACAAAAGTTAGTCATTCAATTCTATTCTCTAGTAAATAGAAAAAATAAATAAATAAAAAGTATCCCAGGGCTCCTAGCCTCCACCTTAGCGTAGCATACTCGAATAGTTGCTAGAAAATTTCAGACTCTCGTGTACCAAAATAGCAAGCAAACCGCAAAATTTCTTCGGTCAAACCAGAGACAAATTCGGAGGAGAGGAAAAAGAAAAATTGCAAAGCACCTGATTCAAAATGAGGCTCTTTCCCTGGCGAGCGCGACCGCAAACTGAAACTACGCCGATTGGCTCCTTGAGAAGTTGGAGGGTGGCGACGGCTTCGGGATCCATACGGAACTTGCCATTCTCGTCGCAGTAGACCAGCCTGATCGGTCTAGCAGGTCCGGTCACCGGGGGCGCAGACGGAGAATGAGACACGGACGGGGAGCGAAAGAAAGGTGGCGAGGAATCGCCGCCGCTTTCCTTACCTCTGTTGAAGAACTTGAGCATCCCTCTATTTTCGTCCTCGTTCCGGCTAGGGGGTAGCGTCGGCGGCTTCTTGACCTGCTTCGCTTTTTGCTTTTCCTACCCTATCCTATCTTAGTGTGTTTTGTATTCTGCGATTGCTTCCGCCTGATCGTTCGAGAGCTTCGCTTGCTGCGCCGGAGCTTCAACTTTTAAGCCCCCCAGGAAGAGGGGAAAAGTGAATAGAGAGATGGAGCGGTCCCGTCTCTCGTGCTGCCAATTAAAAAAAAAAAAAAAAGTAATAATAATAATATAATAATAAAAGAAGAGAAAATAACTTTTTTATAATTTATTATAAAAAAAATTGTAAACTTTCTTTTTTTTAAGTCATTTAACACACTGTTCTCTTCATTAAATTTAAAATATATTAAATATATTTTATTAAATAAAATTACTTAGTAATTACTCTGGATGAGCTTTATAAGGCAATTGTGTTCTTTTAAAATTGATTGTGTTTTTTTAAAATTAATTTGAGAATAAAATACCATTAAATAAGAACAAAAAAAAAAAAAAAGACATACTTAAAATTACCTTAATAACATATCATGGCTAGTATAAGCAATGTATCTACCACCTCTTAATTATTGATGAGTTTTTAAGATAATTTGTACTAATATTTTTTAATGACATATTTCTTTATAAGTCTTATTTTAAAGGAGTGTATATCTTATTTATTTTATGTAAATCTAAAAGAATGGGAAGTTATATGTTAAAACATCTAAGTATAAATAGACTATTTAGAACACATTATATTATTTGGGGGAGTTATGTATGCTCCTAGTAAGGTAAATTGGCTAATGCCCAATTCACTTAGATTTGTAAGTGGATTCCTAGACTTGATAGGGTATTATAGAAAATTTGTGAAAAATTATGAAGTTATAAGCGGATTTTTGACTAAATTATTAAAAAAAAATAATTTTGCATAAAGTGCAACTTCTTAAAAAATTTTTGAGTAATTAGAGAGAATTAGTGTGATAGTTATTGTATTAATTATACTAAATTTTTTCAATTTTTTTGTAGTAAAAATTGATATTTATGAAAGCAAATTAGGTGTTATGTTAATGTAAAAAAAAAAAAATAGATCCATTGTTAATTTGAATAAGAAATTACATAAGAAACATAAAGGACTATTTATTTACAAAAAGAAAATAATTATTGTACTAATAATAGTGACAAAATGAAAATATTACTTAAAAAGTCATCACTTTATTATCAAAATAAAGTATGAAAATTTAATTTTTTTTATTATAATAAAAATTGTTATTCCTTTTATATATGACAAAAAAAGAATTACTAAATTATTAGGGTGAAATTATACTATTTGTTATAAGAAAGAACCAAACAAAAAAGTGACAAATGCTCTATTTAAAAAAATTTTTAAAAAGAATAAATGTAAAAGGATTTAAATTATTGTCAGGCCATATCAACTTAAATATTTAAATGGTTTAAGAAAGTTATTTTTAATTATGAATTAGACCTTATAACTATTAACTTTAATGCCTTCATTAAGTTTTTCTAATAATTTCAAATCTCTTTTCACTTTACAAAATGGAATTATCAAATATAAAAGGAAGATTCATATTAAAAGTCATGGTGATCTAAGAAAATAAATGATTAATAAATTTCATAATTATGCTTGGGGTGGCCATTATGCCATTAAGACCACTTATCATAAAATTAAGCAATGTTTTCCATTGACCAAGTATAAAAATGGAGCTACAAAAGGTTATCCAATAACATGACATTTGCCAAAAATGCAAGAGAGAAAATGTCAAATATTCTAATTTCCTGTAGTTGTTACTTGTTCCTACATAGGTTTGGCAAGATATTAATATGGACTTTATCGAAGGGTTACCTAAATCAAAAGGTAAGGAAGTTATACTGGTAGTCATTAATCATTTTAACAAGTACGAGCAGTTATTACCCTTAATCATCCCTTGACTGTTATAATTATGGCCAACGCATTCCTAAAGCACATTTTTAAACCCTATAATATGCCTAAATCCATTATCTTGAATAAAGATAAAGTTTTCATCAATTTGTTTTGGCATAAATTCTTTAAGTTGTTGAAAACTGAATTACACATGAGTACAATCTATCATCCACAATTAAATTACCAAACAAAGAGTTGAACCAATTCTTGGAGATTTATTTACATTATTACATGAGCTTCTACAAACTTGAGTAGTGGTATACATAGCTTTATTTGGCAAAGTGGTCGTATTGTAGGAATTATTAATCTTTTTTGGTGATGACTTCCTTTCAGACTCTTTATGGGTATCCATTACCTTAATCGGTAAAATTGCCTTCCAAGGAGTCTAAGGTTACAACCATAGAGCAACCGATTCAAGAAAGACAACATATTAATGAATTGTTAAGGGAGCAACTCCTTAAAAGTTAACACAGAACTAAGCAAATTGCAAACAAAAAAAAAAAAGATCTAAATATGTTTTCTTAGTAAGTGATTAGGTATATATTAAACTTCAATCTTACAAATAAATACAATAGTCATTAATCGAAACCTAAAGCTAGCTTTTAAATACTATAGGCCTCCTCGTATATCAGAGAGAATATGGTTAGTTACCTATAAATTGAAGTTGCCTCCTTAATCAACCATCCATGTGATCTTATATGTATCTCTATTGAAACAATCAATGGACCATCAACATCTATTGATGCCTTAACTTTCATTGATAAGATCAAATGGTTAATTGTTTGTAGAACATATAGCAATTCTAGATAAAAGAATAGTAAATAAACACGACCATGTAACAACACAAGTGTTAGGTTAATGATCAAAATTTTCTCTTTTAAATGATACTTAAGAGGACTAAACCATTTTTACTATCCAAATTTCATACTTTTAGCCCTAAGGACGAGGCTTTTAATGGAGGGCGTCTTATTAGGACTTAGGAGTTGAAGAATCAATGCTCAATTTTAGAGGTGGAACATTTGGTTAAGTAAGAACACTCACCATTGCAATGTTGTTGTAAGTACTTATGTTGTTACAACAATTATAATCTGAACAATTAAGATTTTATTGGATAGATGCTATTATGGCTAATCGTTAGAAATAAATAAAATAATGCATTTTTTAGATAAATAGGCATTAGCTATTGACCAAGCCTGGCCCTATATGTATAAATAGGCATTAGATAAATAAAACCTTTCTTTTTTTTTTTTTTTTTTTATGTCCCAAAAGTTTAGAATTCGGTTCTCAATAAAAATTAATTAATTAATTAATTAAATAAGCTCACCTGGGGTTGGTTTATTCGCTAAGAAACTGAATTTAACGGACTCAATGTCCAGTCGACCAAGGTCCAATATTGTATTTAAACGAGAAAAAAAAAAAAGAAAAGAAACTCCACTTTTTGAATGAGGATAGATTGGCGTTTTGTTGCTAACTTGGAGTTTTTGATTATGGCTGATATTGGAAATTGGAATTGAATCAACTCGACTCTTTTTTTTTTTTTTTTTTTTTTTTTTTTTTTTTTTTTTTAACACTCGCTGATGTACTAAGTCTTTCTCTATCTCTCATTTTTGTTTTTTGTTTTTTTGTTTTTTTGTTTTTTTGTTTTTTATGTTTTTTAGGTCCTTCTCTATCGGTAATGTAGTTAGTATTTTATGCGACGCATTGCCAGGATATGTTTGCCAAGAAAAATAAATTTTAACTTCTTATCGCCTGAATTGAATATTGATAGTTAGTAAAGACAAGAATTTTGCTAATATGTGAAGCGAAAAATATATATATATAAAAAATAAATAATAAATGGAAGTCTCAAATTAAGTGTACAATAAATACAAACTCATTTAAAAATCGTTTTAATTATTCCATATGTTATCAAAGTTAATAATTTAAACCACAAATCGTTTAAAGCATTAAACGACAAAAGGGTCTTTTTTTTTCTACAAAATGACTGTAGCTTTACTTTGACCCGTAAGGGAGCTTAGACATATGTCTCACGAGATTTTTTTATTTTTTTATTTTTTTGGACTGGGAAAAGGCAAAATAAATTTGGATTTTTACGGTGATTTTAAGTACAATTAAATGTATTTTATTGAAGTATACTTATTTGATAATGGTGTATTCCTCTTTCACAAAATTATGAGTATCATTTTATTTACTTTTTATTTATTGGACAAAAAAGAAAAATTATAAGCCTCTCTGTCCAGTGTCCATCACTGGCCTACTAGAATAGACTTGTTGAACTAAAGAGTTGGGAATTCTCCATTTCAGCTGACGCTTCCCGTTGTTCTTACCCCTTTGAACTCTTGCAAATAGTCGTTGCTCAGCCCAATCTCAAGCCTACCGGATGGATCTCTATGTCGTGATTATTTGACTCCCCACCAGAATATTGCTTATCTTCTCACACGTCCATCACTTTCCTGATTATGCTCTGATGAAGTTTTGGGAATGTTGAGGTTGGTCATTGGATTACGATATGTGCAGACTCATTATTTCCTGTGATCAAGGGCTCTTTCCCTCCTCCTAAAAAACAGTCCCCATGTCAATGGGCTGCTGCCTCTTCAAGACATCCCTTGCTCTTGCTCTCCTGGATTACTGTCTTCTTTGCCTTGCCAGTAATTTTTCTACCTCCACTGATGGGCAAGCACTTGTTGCCTTTAAAGCTGGAATTCAGACTCAGCCTTCCGACGTCTTGACAACTAATTGGTCTACAGCCACTTCCTTTTGCAACTGGATTGGTGTCTCCTGCAGTCCACGCCATGGAAGGGTCACGGCCTTGTCTCTTCCCAACATGGGTCTCAATGGCACCATCGCCCCATTTCTGGGAAACCTCTCATTCCTTGTGTCCTTGAACCTTAGTAACAACAGTCTCTATGGCAATTTACCCAGTCAGTTGGGTGATCTGCGACGATTGAAAGCAATGAATTTGGCATTCAATGATTTCTCTGGGAGCATTCCTGAAGAGATTGGCCGTTTTTCTCGGTTGCAGTTCTTGAACCTGACAGCTAATCAGCTGTCAGGTTCCATTCCACTAGCAATCTTCCGCATCTCTACGTTGAAAGGGATCAATCTTGCATCAAACAGTTTCTCCGGAAGCCTTCCAGAAGATTTGTGCAAGCATCAACCTGTCCTTACAGAGCTTGTCATCTCGTACAACAGTTTATCTGGCTCAATACCCCTGAGTTTACAAGATTGCAAAATGCTTCAAGTCCTGCGGCTAAACAACAACGAATTGACAGGAAGCGCACCCAGAGAGCTCGGAAACATAACCATGCTTGAAGAGATAGATCTTGGCCATAACACCCTGCAAGGTAAGCCTCCAGCTGCCGGCGTAGATTTTGGACTAAAGGTGCATCATTTGTACATGTACTTTGCTTGTTGAATTCTACTTGTTTCAAAAATCTCTGCAGGTGAGATACCAGAGGAGCTTGGTAATCTTCATCGTTTGGTAATATTTGCCGTGCACGATAATTTCAGGCTAACTGGATCGATTCCCTCTGGCATCTTCAACATCTCCTCACTAACGGCCTTGTTGTTTCAAACAATAGCTTATCAGGAAGTCTTCCGGTGGACCTCTGTCATCGCATGCCGAATCTTGAAAACCTTTACCTTTACAACAATGATTTCATGGGAAACCTTCCAACAGATATCGGAAATTGCACAATGTTAAAACAGCTGCGTCTAGGCATAAACAACTTCACAGGTATGATTTTACTCACTCCCTTCTGTCAGTTTACCCCTTGGCTTAGTTTGATCAAAACAATAGCATGTCACTCACCTTCATAGATCAACCATAAATACTCAAGTTAGTTCTGGAGCCACTTTTTTGACAGGTGATCTACCAGAGACGATGGGCAATCTTCGATATCTGGAGGTATTAAGAATACCAAGCAACAAATTCACAGGCCACATTCCACCGAACATCTTCAATAGCTCCACTGTTAAACTTATTTCGCTTGCAGATAACCGCCTGTCAGGCAACCTTCCATCCGATATAGGACTCCACCTCCCTATTCTTTTGCACCTTCTTCTGGGAGGAAATGAACTGGATGGAATAATTCCAAGCTCTATCTCAAATGCTTCTAATCTTGTGATTATAGACCCGAGTGAGAATTTGTTCAGCGGGGTCATACCTTTGTCCTTTGGTGATCTTGAAATTCTACAATATCTTGGCCTAAGCAGTAACAACTTCATTAGCAACCCCACAACTCCAGAATTGAGCTTCATCACTTCCCTGACAAAATGCAGGCAGCTGAGAACATTGGTTGTGGACAATAACGATGATATCAGTGGAATTATCCCAGCTTCTACTGCTAACCTCTCAACCGCAATGGAAGTTATTGATGCATCTTACTGCAAACTTAATGGCAAGATACCCAGTGAACTTGGTAATTTAAGCAACCTGATATCACTGAGCCTAGGCAACAATGAGTTGACTGGACCAATTCCTGAGACATTGGGGAATTTGGCAAAGATCCAGAGCTTGAAACTGAGTGGAAACAACATAGAAGAATCCATTCCATCCGATCTCTGCTATTTGTGGAGGTTAGGTACATTATCTTTGAGTATAAATAGAATTTTGGGGTCAATACCAGCTTGTGTGGGGAACCTCACATCCTTAAGAGTTCTCATGCTTGACTCCAATGAATTAACTTCCATGGTACCATCTACAATGTGGAGCCTTAGGGACTTGCTGCGTCTGAATCTGTCTTCAAATTTACTCACTGGCAATCTACCACCAGAAATTGGGAACTTCAGGGTTATAACACAATTGGATTTGTCCAATAACAACTTTTCTGGGGGTATTCGAACTGAAATTGGTGGTCTTCAACAGTTAGTTCGACTGTCTTTGGCGCATAACAAATTCCAAGGGCCTATACCATAATCATTTGGTAGCATTGTAAACCTGGAATTCTTAGATCTATCTCGTAATAACCTGTCTGGTGCAATTCCCAAGACTCTCGAAGAGCTTGCCTATCTCAACTACTTGAACTTGTCTTACAACAGCCTAGAAGGAGAAATTCCCAACAACAGAACTTTTACGAAGTTCACAGCTCAATCATTCATGAACAATGCTGGACTCTGTGGCCCTTCAAAGCTAGAGGTTCCACCTTGCAAGGCTCAAAGGCCAAAACATTCAGAGGCAGGAATATTCGCACTCAAATATATTTTTCCAGTCATTGCTTTGGCATTACTTGTACTAGCCTTCATACTTTTCTTGGCAAGATAGAAAAGTAATGTAGACCAGATAGCCGAGGAGTACGTAGACAAGCGAGAAAAAAGATAAGAAGCTGCGATGGACTTTTTCGTAATTTCAATTAAATTTATAAAATGACATTTTCGTAATTTTAGTATAATTGTACGCACTATATATATTTTAGGGTTTCTTAGTGAGAGGAGAACGTATTATTTTACCCTAATTGAGAAAACCATTGTCTAAGGCGGCTTGTGCCTTTTGCTCTTTAGAATTCAATCGTTGTTATTGATTTCCTGTTGTTGATTACGCTTCCTCTCTGCATCAGATTGGTATCAGAGCCTGACAATTTCCTGCGAAGATGTCAATCAATCAAGGTGTGGATGGCGGTCGTGTTCTTGACGGTGTTCAAAATACGGGAGTCCAAGGAGCCAATCAATGGGTTCCTAGGACAGAGTTCAATGCTTTAGATCAAAGAGTTCAACGCTTAGAGCAGCGTTTTGAAGATTTGATTGAGCGCTTTGACTCTATGAATATTAGCGGTAATATGCCTGGATCAAGAGACAGGTATGTTAATCCAATTAACAGATCTCGAACTATTAATAGAATTGCGCAAATTTCGGATGATGAATCTGCTGAGGAGGATGAGTTTATATATGGAGTGAGGCAACCACAGAGACGAGGTGGTGATGTAGGGTATCAAAGAAACTACTATGGGTATGATCAAGGAGATAGGGGTGATTACCGTTTAAAGGTTGATATTCCATATTTTAATGGTAGTCTTAATATTGAGGAGTTCTTAGATTGGTTAGCAGATGTTGATAGGTTCTTCGATTACATGGAGATACCAGAAGATCGACGGGTTAGATTGGTGGCCTGCAGATTGAAGGGTGGAGCTTCTGCCTGGTGGGAGAGGCTGCAAACCAGGAGACAGAGAGAAGGGAGACATCCAGTGAGAACGTGGTTCCGTATGAAACAATTACTACAACGCGATTTCTTACCTCCAGACTATGAGCAAATACTGTTCCAGCAGTATCAACGATGTCGCCAAGGGCCAAGATCTATTCATGAGTACACTGCAGAGTTTATGAGGTTGGCAGAACGGAATGACTTGAGAGAGAGTGAGGGTCAACAGGTTGCACGATATGTGGATGGGTTGAAGTTGCAAATTAAGGACAAAATAGGAGTTGCGGTTTTGAGGAATTTGAATGAGGCGAAAAATATGGCTCTCCAAGCTGAGTTAATGTTGCAGGAGCAGAGTACTAGATATACAAGTGGAAGAAGAGGGTTCGTGAGTGATGTTGCCAATAAAGTGGGTGTTGAAAAGAATAAGAATTTGTCGAGTAAATTTGGTGAAGATAATGCCAAGAGGGATGAAAGGGCTGAAGGGAAGAAGCCTATGGAGTCTAAGGGCATCCAGAAGTAAGATAACCCGTATGCCAGACCAATTTTGGGTAAGTGCTATCGTTGTAATCAGCCTAGTCATAGATCTAATGAGTGTCCTAGTAGGAAGAGTGTTCATATTGTAAATAGGGATGATGAAGGAGATGTGTGTTGTGAGCCTAATGAAGAGGATGAATATGATGAGGAGGAAAATGGTGAAGTGGAACCAGCTTATGTGATTAAACGAATGATGTTAGCACCAAAACAGGAGACAAATACCCAACGACACCAGTTGTTCCGTACCAGGTGTACAATTGGGGACAAGGTGTTTGAATTAATTGTAGACAGTGGGAGTTGTGAAAACATCATCGGGCGAGAAGTTGTTAAACAGCTACAGTTGCCTGTCGAGAAACATCCATACCCATACACTATTGGGTGGATTAAGGCGACCGAAAAGATTGAGGTAAAGGAGAGGTGCAAGGTGCCATTTTCTATAAGGAGGTATCGAGATGAAATCTTCTGTGATATTGTTGACATGGATGCATGTCATCTACTATGCGGGAGACCTTGGCAGTTCGATGTGAACGCCCAACATGCAGGTAAAGAGAATGTTTATAAGTTAGAAAAGGAGGGTGTGAAGTATACTCTGTTACCTTTGAAGTTAGAGGGTCGCTCTAGAGTTCGCAAGATAGAGGAACGCTCTTTCTTGACTATTGCCCAGTCAAAGAAGAAGGTGGTTGAGGATTTGAAGGAGTCGAAGGTGGCTCATGCACTCATTGTTAAGAATATGATAGTTGGGGATGAAGATGCACGTGAAGAGGTCCCTGAAGCAGTTAAGGGAGTATTAAAAGAGTATAAAGATGTGGTTCCTAATGACTTACCTAAGGGACTACCACCCCTGAGGGATATTCAGCATCACATAGACTTGGTACCTGGAGCAAGTCTTCCAAATTTACCACATTATAGGATGAGTCCTAAGGAAACTGAGGTCCTGCAGGAGAAGGTCCAAGAGTTGTTGGACAAAGGGTTCATTCGAGACAGCATGAGTCCTTGTGCTGTACCAGCTTTATTGACACCTAAGAAAGATGGGAGCTGGAGAATGTGTGTTGATAGCAGGGCCATCAACAAGATCACCATCGGGTACAAATTCCCTATACCATGATTGGATGACATGTTAGACAGATTGAGCGGAGCTAAGGTATTTTCCAAAATTGATTTAAGGAGTGGCTACCATCAAATTAGAGTTCGGCCTAGCGATGAGTGGAAGACAGCATTCAAAACTAAGGAGGGGTTGTATGAGTGGCTGGTAATGCCATTTGGCCTCAGTAACGCGCCCAGTACCTTCATGCGTGTGATGAATCAGGTATTAAAACCCTTTAATGGTCGTTTTGTAGTAGTATATTTTGATGATATACTGGTATTTAGTAAGTCAGAGGAAGAGCATATTGAACACTTGAGGCGTGTTTTGGCTGTATTGAGGGAGAATAAATTATTTGCTAATTTGAAAAAGTGTGTCTTCATGTCAAGGCGATTGTTATTTCTGGGGTTTGTGGTTAGCAGTGAGGGTATCATGGTGGATGATGAAAAGGTGAGAGCAATCAGGGAATGGCCTACTCCTAAAGCTGTTACTGAGTTAAGGAGTTTTCTAGGATTGGCTAGTTTTTATAGGCGATTTATAAGACATTTCAGTACAATTACTGCTCCATTAACTGAGTGTCTGAAGAAAGGGAAATTTCAATGGGGTGAAGAGGCTGACACAAGCTTTGTGAATCTAAAAGAAAGGTTATGTAAGGCCCCTGTATTGGCACTACCTAATTTTGATAAGCTATTCGAGGTTGACTGTGATGCTAGTGGGGTAGGGATCGGTGTGGTGCTATCACAGGAGAAGAGACCAATAGCATTCTATAGTGAGAAGTTATGTGAGGCTAGGAGGAATTGGGCAACTTATGATAAAGAGTTCTATGCTATTGTGAGAGCTTTGAGAGTATGGGAATACTATTTGGTAGGAAAGGAATTCATTCTCTACTCAGACTGTGTCGCATTAAAACATTTGAGTGGTCAAACCAGGATAAGCAAGGATATGCATGCTAGGTGGATTCAATTCTTACAGAGGTTTCCTTTCAGGTTAATGCATAAATCTGGTGTGCAAAACAAAGTGGCTAACGCTTTAAGTAGAAGGGCTGATTTGTTATTCACCTTAAGTGCTGAGGTTGTGGGCTTTGAAAGAATAAAAGAGTTGTATGAAGATGATGGTGATTTTAAGGAGATGTGGAGGAAGTGTGCTAGTAAGGAGCCTTGTGATGATTATCATATTCATGAGGGGTACTTAATGAAGGGAAATCAATTGTGCATTCCTGAGTCCTCCTTAAGGGAGAAGTTGATTAGAGACCTTCATGGAGGAGGTTTAGCAGGACATTTGGGTCGAGATAAGACCTTAGCTGCTGTAACAGAAAGGTATTTTTGGCCTCGACTGAGAAGAGATGTTGGGAGGATTGTAGAGAGATGCTACATCTGTCAGACTTCCAAGGGGCAATCTCAAAATGCGGGGTTATACACTCCCTTACCAGTACCTGAGAACATCTGGGAAGACTTGTCGATGGATTTTATCTTGGGTTTATCTCGTACCCAACGAGGTGCTGACTCTGTGTTTGTTGTTGTTGACAGGTTTTCTAAGATGACTCATTTTATTCCATGTAGAAAAACTGCAGATGCCCAATCTATTGCTAGGTTATTTTTCAAAGAAGTGGTGCGCTTACATGGTGTTCCAAGGTCCATTACTTCTGATAGGGATAGCAAGTTTCTTAGTCACTTCTGGAAGACGTTGTGGTTCCTGTTTGATTCTTCATTAAACTTTAGTAGCACAGCTCACCCACAGACTGAAGTGACCAACCGAACACTGGGAAATTTGATCAGGAGTATCTGTGGTGAAAAGCCAAGACAATGGGATCAAGCATTGGCCCAAGCTGAATTTGCTTATAATAGTTCTGTTCATAGAACTATTGGGAGATCACCATTTTCAGTGGTTTACACCAAAACGCCACAACATGCCCTGGATTTGTTAAAGTTACCTAAGGGGGTAGAAGTTAGCATAGCAGCTAAAAACATGGCAGAACAGTATCAAACTATCGCTGAAGAGGTAAGAAGGAAAATTGAGAGGGCAAATGCGACATACAAGGCAGCTGCTGATAAACACAGGAAGAAGAAACTATTTGAGGTTGGTGATCAAGTGATGGTGTACCTGAGGAAGGAACGCTTTCCTGTAGGCAAGTATAGCAAATTACAACCAAAGAAGTATGGTCCTTATGAAGTTGTGCGCAAAATCAACGACAATGCTTATATTGTCGAGCTTCCTGATGATATAAACATCTCCAAGACATTCAATGTAGTTGATTTATCTCTTTTCCATCCAGATGATACGCCTTTATATCCTAAAAAGAACTCGGGGTCGAGTTCTTCTTTGGTGGGAGAGAATAATGTAGACCAGATAGCCGAGAAGTACGTGGACAAGCGAGAAAAAGGATAAGAAGCTGTGATGGGCTTTTCGTAATTTAAATTAAATTTTATAAAATGATATTTTCGTAATTTTAGTATAATTATATGCACTATATATATTTTAAGGTTTTTTAGTGAGTGGCAGAACGTATTATACTTTACAGAGAACCTTTTTCTAAGGCGGCTTGTGCCTTTTGTTCTTTGAAATTCAATCGTTGTTATTGATTTCCTGTTGTTGATTACGCTTCCTCGCTGCGTCAAAAAGAGTGAAGGAAAAGAATCCTGCTGAAGCAACTTCTTCACCAAGAGAAACATATAGAAGAATATCATACCATGAACTTATGCAAGCAACAGATGGGTATGATGAAAGTAAGCTACTTGGCAGAGGAAGTTTTAGTTCAGTGTACAAAGCGATACTTTCTGATGGTATGGTTGTTGCCATAAAAGTCTTTAACTTGCAACTAGAAGGAGCATTCAAAAGCTTTGATAGTGAATGTGAAGTAATACGAAACATTCGTCACAAAAGTCTCATCAAAATTGTTGGCAGCTGCACCAATGTTGATTTCAAAGCATTGGTGATGGAATACATGCCAAATGGTAGCCTTGCGATGATATTGCATTCTCAGAGAGTATCCCTGGACATCCTACAAAGAATAAGCATACTGGTAGACATTGGACTTTCGCTTGAATATCTCCACCACGGTCTATCGGCACCTATAGTCCACTGTGATATCAAGCCTAGCAATGTCCTACTGGACGAAAATATGGTCGCACATCTAGGGGACTTTGGCATTTCAAAGCTCTTAGGTCAAAGCATACCAATGATTCAAACGAAGACATTAGCCACAATTGGATACATGGCGCCAGGTAATACTTCTCCCAGTGAATGCTGCCTCTTCATTTTTTTGGTTTCTTCTGCAAGTTTTTAACTTGTATCAATTGAGATTGCTTCAAATTCATTGCCTCGATTTGTTTGATTACATAATGGAAGTTGAAATGCAAAAATCTTTTTAACATAAGCAGAGTATGGATCACAAGGAATAGTGTCCACAAGCTGTGATATCTACAGTTTCGGAATTTTGATGATGGAAACATTTACGAGGAAGAAGCCCACAGGCAAAATGTTCGACGGAGAAATGAGCTTAAAACATTGGGTGCATAGCTCATTGTCAACAGGAATACTCGAGGCCTTGGATCCCAGTTTTCAGAGTAAAGAGGATACCAGATTTGCAGCTAAGGAGCAATGTTTCTTGTCTCTGATGAGGCTAGCCCTTGAATGCTGTGAAGAATCACCCGAAAAAAGGATCAACATACGAGATGTCCTGCATAGATTGAAGCAAATCAAGGACAAGCTCCCAGAGCGAACGTGAGACAGCACTTGTTTTGTAATCTCTCCCTATTTGTGCTTCTCTTCTTCTCCTCCTTGCATGTGGATGTCATTCCATCTTACCGAGAGCCAAACTTGAGAGAACAGTCATGAATCCTGTCTTCCAACTGCAGCAACAAGTGCTCCCGTTTGAAAAGCAATATTCACTCGTAGCTTATATGTATAGAACCTTGCCAACCTGAATTAGCAACATCTGAAAAAGAAAATGTAACACCAGACACTACAGAAACTGCAACTCTGACATGTCCACTGGCAGAATTTGCTGCTTATATGCATTTACTGGTAACCAGTTCACTCTACAGATGTCTGGTGGAACCTAGCTTCTATATTCATGCAATGAGTTCATGATCCCTTTTAGATGCTATTTTAGCCAGAGTATCAGCCACAGACGAATGGGAAATTCTAGTCACATTTATGTCCAATACATTCTCTCATTGGGCTAGAGTCCTATTCAATGCAGGTAAAGTTACTTTGCGGTAAAAATGGCAGATTTGAGGAAACAAAGCTGAAATTTGAAAACATTTATGGGCTCATTTTCCTGCACGCTATCACACAGATTACTGCCTAGTGTATTCAATGCAATTACTTTTGGTTGAAACTTAAGACCCAAATGACATTTTACGACTGACACCAGAAATCTAACAAGCGCAAATTACATTAACAGGTTTCATTTGCAGAACATAATGCAATTACAAAGCCAAATTATAGTAAGTATATGCTGTTTGTTAGTGCACCTAGTTTTGGTATTCATTCCATAAAAGCAAATTCCCTTCTCATAGCAAACAAAAAGTGTGGCAAAAATAAAAATGGAAAAAAGCAGCCAAAGAATATCAAATTAACTTAAATGGATACTATAAAGTGTTACAAATTATTACCCTTTCTTCAAAAAATAATCTTTTAAGATCTATAATACTCAAAATCCCTCTCTTCCTATTTAATATGAGATTCCATTGCATTCTCCCCTATTGAATTTAATAATATTTTTGTTGTAAACTATGATCCTCCTACCTACTCCCCCACTAAAAGTGTTTAGTGGTGAACATCAAAGTTGGGTTGAGTCAATTCTAATACCAATTGTTAATCTTAAAAATACCTAAGAGGGGGTGAATTGGGTTAACAAAAGACAAGAGACTATAATATGTGTGAAAAAATTGAAATAATAACTATCTCAGCAAATAAAAATATAATGTAATATATAAATAAATTAATGCAATTTAAATGATAAACATGTTAATTAATACAATATTATAAATTAAGTAAATTTAAATCAATAAGTTATTTGTATAAAAAAATATATGCTAGGATAAAAGATTTGTTGAGTATTTGAACTTGTAAAGAGAAAAAGTTATGGACTTACCACGCTTCTGCTGCACCACAAGACCATTAACCTTTCCAAAAGGTGGGTGTACAATATTATGTTTATAAAGTCCAAAATCCTCTTTTTCTATTCAATGTGAAATTTTGTCATATTCTCTTTCACTGAATTTGGGGATACCTTCATTGTAAACCAAGGCCCGTATGCCTACTCACCCACTTAGAGCACTTAGTAGCGAACATTGGAATTAAGTCAAGTCGACTCTAATACTATCATGGGGTCATTATCCTTTCTCCAAAAAGTCGTTTGTTGGGGTGTGTAGTACTTATATTTATACGATCTAAAATCTCTCTCTTTTTATTTGATATGAGATTTTATCACTCAATGTGAGACAACACATGTCAACAGGATCGTAGAAAGCTCCCTCAATGGAATTCCTAATGCCCCATTAAGGTCTATGATGGGTCCTCCCTGATGTAATGTCGTCGTACTACATGATAATATCCTTAAAGTGGCTCTAATACTACTTATTACAGTTTGGGCTTTCAAACTAAAAGACTAGCTTATTACCCAATCATTAATGAACCTAAGACCTCTTTAGTACACATATGATATACAATAACATATGCCAATAGGATTGTGATATGAAAATACAATTGGTGGAGCCTTAGTTGAGACACCACGACTTAGGTCTTCGTTATTTTCCTTAAATTGGTTGAACATACTCGCATGGAAGACTGAATGGATTTTTAAGTTCTTAGTCAAGTTAGTTAGAATAACTATGCTAATCGAGTATCCCTTAATGAATCACCTATAATGGTTGGTTAAGTAATAACCGTAACTCAAACACATTCTTTGCCAGTTCCCTTTTTTTGATGGCTCATACTTTCTCCCTAATCATTCAAATCTACTTATTCCTTACCACATGGCCAAAAAAGTGCACCTCTCGTGCCATAAAAATGCAATTTTTCTTCTTGATGTAAAGCTTATTTTTCCATAAAAGTTTGAACATGGTTTATAGGTGGGCTATATGGTATTCAAGAGTCTTATTGTAAATAAAAATGTCATTTAGGTAGATGACTACAAACTAATCTAAGAATGGTTAAAAGACCTAGTTCATAAGTGTAGAGAGATTCGTAGGGATATTAGTTAACCGAAAAGGCATCATTAGCCAATTAAATGAGCCATAGTGAGTACTACAAGTGGTCTTTAACTTATCCCCTATAGTAATATGGACTTGATATTATTCCAACCGTAAGTCCACCTTTGTAATCTATTTGCCTTATCCTAATCTATCAAACAAGTTAGGAATAAGAGGGAAAGGGTACTTATTCTTTACTGTAATCTTGTTAGGCATCTTATAGTTGATGCATATATACAATGAACTATTGAGCTTCCTTTGAAACAAGATTTAGGCACCATAAGGAGCCTTCAAAAGTTAAATCTAACTTACATCAAGTAAACTGGTCAGCTATATCTCCTTAACTCTTTGAGCTTTACTGGCGACATGCAATAAGGGGTTATAATAGGTGGCTTAGACCCCGATTCCAACTTTATCTTATGATATACCTCTCTCCTTGGTAGAAGTCATTTAAGCACCTTGAGAGGTATTACATCTAAGTTCTCAAGAACCTCTTTAATCTTTTAGAGTAAACTTGTCTCTTGAGGGTTCGAGGGGTCATTGATCACTATCGTCGCCAAATAGGTGATTTTTCCTCTCTTAAAACCCTTATCAAATCATGTCTTTAATGTCTCTTTTTGCTTAAGTGATAGTCATCAATTTTGCCTTATGAATTAAAGTATTAGTAATTATGTTGGCTTTGCCTAACTTGTACACTAGTATATAGTTGAACTCAACTAGATAGTCTTACCATTTAGTTTGCTTTAGAGTCAACTTCTTTTAAGTTTGGAAGTAGCTAATGGTCACATTTTCTTTCTTACTTGTGAATTGCATACCCAGTAAATAATGATGCCAAATGTAAAGATGATACATAATGATAGTCATCTCTTTTTCTTACACCATATATTTTTGCATAGTGTTATTTAACTTTTTACTTTTATAGGTTATAAGATACTCTTCTTACATTAGGACCCCTCCAATAGGGAAGTCAACGACATTAGTGTTGACTTCAAACATCTTTATGAAATTAGGGAGAATGAGAACAAGCTTTTTGTTCACTATATCCTTCGACCCTTCAAAGGCTATTTATTATCAGGTTGTCCATTTCCAATACTGGTTTTTCTTTAACAGTAAGGCTAGCAAATTATCTAACCATAAGATTATGCTTAAGCCATTTAAGGAAAACAAGTAAGACTTAAGCCATGGTGTCTTAACTAAGGCTCCACCAATTGTACTTTCCTGTCACAATCTTATTCATATTAGATATGTACTAGGGAGGTCTTAGGTTCATAAATAGTTAGGTAACTTTCAAGTTTATATTACTAAAGAGAACAAGTTAAAACCACTTATAATATCTACTATACCTCCATTGAGTAGTTGGTGATGTCTTGGGCCTATAAATATAAGCATTGCATACCCTAATAAATTACATTTTAGGGATACGGTAATGACCCTGTTACAATTGGTATCAAAGTTAAATTGACTCGATTATAATGTTTTCCACTAAGCGCTCTAAGTAATAAGAGTAGGCTAGAAGGCTACGATTTACGATAAGGATGTCATTGAATTTGGTATAGGAGAATATAATGGGATCCCACATTGGATATGAGGAAAAGGATCTTGGACCTTATAAACATGGACATTGTATGCCCTAATAGGCTACTTTTTAAGAAAAGAGTAATTTTCCTGTGATAATTGGTATCAAAGACAACCTAATTTAACTTCAATGTCTATCGTTAATAACTTTAAGCGAGAGAGCAGGTAGAGGGGCCCATCTGCAAGAAGGATGTCAATAAATTTAGTATGAGAGAATATGACGTAATTCCACATGATTTAAAAAGAGAAGAATTTGGGGTTTTATAAACACAGACATTGCATACCTTAATAAGTTGCCTTTTAAGAAAAGAGCAATGACCTAATGATAGCTGGTATCAAAACAAGCTTAACTTGATTCTAATGCCCTATACCAAGCGCTCTAAGTAGAGGGGGCAGGACACCCCAATTTACGGTGAAGACGTTGCCAATTTAGTAAAACTTATAAAACTACTCTATTAAGTGAAAGCTACCTAACTACTTATAAATCCAAGACCTCCTTAATACACATCTAATGTGGGATAACTCACGCCAATAAAATCATGAAAGGTTCCCTTAACCTAATCCCTAATGTCTTCATCTGGGTTCACAATGGTTCATACTGATACAGTGTCTTTATACCATATGATAGTAGCCCTAAGGTAGTTTTAATACCACTTGTTATGATCTAGGCCTTCAACCTAAAAGACTAATTTATTAGGTTAAAGTTACCTAATCACTTATGCATCTAAAGCCCCTATAGTACACATTCGATGTAGGATAACACATGCTAACAAGACTATAATAGACTCCCTCAACCCAATCCTTGAGGAAACCACCTAAGTCAAGGACATTAAGATTAATATTCTTATATGTGAGTAAATTATTTAAAATCAACAATGATGAAAATATTGTTGAAATGTATTTAAGGTTTATTAATATTATTAATTCTTTAAGAAATCTTGAAAAAAACCTTGATAATATAAAATTTGTAAAAAAGTTACTCAAGTCTCCTTTACTAAATTTAGTGATGTTCTCGTCATAGATCGAGGCCCCCTATGCCTACTCCCTTCACTTAAAGTGCTTAGAGGTAAACATCAGAGTTGGGTCAGACCTAATTGTTACGAGGACATTTTTAATACCAATTATTACGAGGATGTTACCTTCTTCCTAAAAGGTAACCTATTAAGGTGTGTAACGTTTACATTTATAAAGTCTAAGATCTCCTTTTTTTCTATCTGATGTAGGATTCTGTCATATTCTTTCTCACCGAATCTTGCAATGTTCTCATCGTGGATTAAGGTCTCCTTGCCTATTTCCCTTACTTAGAGCACTTGGCAATAAATATCAAAATCGGGTCAAGTTAACTTTAATACCAACTGTTACAAGGTCATTATTCTCTTCCTAAAAGATAGCTTAATAAGGTGTTTAACGTTCACATTTATAAAGCCAAGATCCTTTTCTTCTTATCTAATGTAGGATTCCGTTACATTAATTATCACGAGACCATTATCCTTTTCCCAAAAGACAACATATTGGGCTATATAGTGTCTATATTTATAAAACCAAAAATCTCTCTTTTTCTATTTGATATGAAATTTTGTCACATTAATTATCACATGACCATTATTCTTTCTTTAAAAGACAGCTTATTAAGGTGTGTATCATCTATATTTATGAGATCCAAGATTTTTCTCTTATTTAATTTGAGATTTTGTAACATTCTTTCCTACTAAATCCAACAACATCCTCATCATAAATTAAGGCCCCTTTGCCTATTTCCCCCACCTAAAGTGCTTGGCAGAAAACATTATAGTTAGGTTAAGATAACTTTAATATTATTATCACAAAGTTGTTATTTTCTCTCTAAAAGATATCTTATTAGGTGTTCAACGATCAGTTTATAAAGGTCAAAATTGTCTTTTTCCTATTTAAAGTGGGATTTCATCACATTTCACATAATCCCATGTCAAATAGGAATAGGGGAATCTTGAGTCTTATAAATATAGATGTTGCATATGTCAATAAGCTATCATTTAGGGAAAGGGTAATAGTCTGATAATAGTTAATATTAGAGTCTGTCCAATTTGACTTCGATGTTCATTACCAAATGCTCTGAACATGGGAAGTTAGCAGGGAAAGCCCTATCCACGATGGAGATGTCACTAAATTTAGCAAGGGAGAATATAACAAAGCTCAACATTGAATAGTAAGAAAGGAGATCTTGGATCTTATAAATATAAACACTGCACACTCTAATAAATTGTCTTTTGGGGATAGGGTAATGACTTTATGATAGTGTTTGTCACAGTCTGATCCTTCAGCTTAAAACATTAGCATGTTAAGTGAAAGTTACCCAACTACTCATGAACTCAAGACCTCCTTAATATACATTTAATATGGAACAAAACACAATAGTAAGATCGTGATAAGCTACTGTAGCCAAATCTTTTATACTCTCGTTAGGTCCATGATGGGTTCCCCCTAATGTAATGTCCCCATACCATATGATAGTACTTCAAGGTGGCTTTAATACCACTTGTCATAATCTTGGCCTTTAGTGTAAAAGACAAGACTATTAAGTGAAAGTTACCTAATTGCTTATTAACCCAAGACCTCCTTAGTATACATCTAATATGGGATAAAACATACCAATAAGACTGTGGATCTTAATAAAGGCATTAAGGATTAGGCTAGGGGAGCTTATTATGGTCGTATTAGCATGTGTTGTCCTACATCAAATGTGTACTAGGAAGGTTTTGGGTAGTTAAAGAATGAAAATGTTATACTATACTTAAGATAGTATAAGTACTTTCTTCCTTTTATGTTTTTCATTGTGCCCCCACTCTCTTTTAACCATTCAAAGGAGGGAAAGGCTAATTTAGCTTTTATGAAGGGCGTAAGAAATGAACTTAAGTGAACGTAAGTAAAACTTGTACGTTCATGACAAGTGGTATGAGTGGTTATTAATCCTTAACCTAGAAGCAAAAGACTATTTTACTTTATGGATAGACTTTAAAATCAGGTCAAGCAAAAGGTGTAATGGGATGGGGTGAAAGATATTGATAAGGCCATTACAATTACAGAGTGTCTCGTTAAGTACTAAAAGGGTAAACCTTTTAAAGCTAGGAGTTTAAAGGGTAACTCCACAAAAGGTAAGGGAGAAAGACACAAAGGTAAGAGTAGCCACAAGTTGTCTACTCAAAAGGACTATAAGGAGAAGAAAAAGTCCTTCATAGTGGCTAAGGAAGGGTGTTTTGTATGTATGGGGCTACATATTATAAAAGATTACCTAAAACTTGGTTTGTTAGCAACCATAATCGAGCAATAAAAGGCACAACTAGCTAATAATTTGATAGGATATATTGGTTCTCGACAATTGCTTATTGCCTTAAGGTTAAACAAGAACTCGAAGCAATTAAAGGCATAGTCTAATGTTCATGGATGTATAAATTAATAGGTAACACACCCAAGTCATGATTGACACGAGTGTTACCCACAACTTTAGCACTAAAGAGAAAGCCAAATGATTTAGTCTAAATATGACCAATGGTGAAGGTTGATTCAAGATTATTAAAGCCAATACCAAGCCACCAAGTAGTGTTGCTTGAGGTGTGCAGCATCCATATTTATAAGACTCAAGATCTCATAATTCTTATCTAATATGAGACAACACATACTAAAAGGATTGTGACAGACTCCCCTAGCCTAATCCCTAACACCCTCATTAAGGTCAATAATGGCATAACAAAAGCATGGTAGGCCCATAACCCACAAGTCCCATGATTGAAAACCTAACTTTAATACCTCATGTCATAGACTGGGCCTTTAGCCTAACGACTAGCCTTTTAGGTAAAATTTACTCAATCACTTATAAACTCATGACCTTCTTAATAAATGTTTGATGTAAGACAATACCCTCATTAGGTTCCATATGGGTTCTCCCTCATACAATCTCCCTATACCACATGATAATACCCCTAGGGTGGCTCTAATATCACTTATCATAGTCTGAGTTAAATAAAAATTAAGATGAGACAATTTGTAATTTTTCAAATTAATCATGGATATCCATAAAAGAGAACCAAAGTAGGATAATTTGTGATTTCTTAATTAATTAAAAATGGTCATGAAAAACTAAAAAGGAATATGATTTGAAGTAAAAGAAAAACAAAGTTAGCATATACGGCGGTCGACAAGAAAGTTGACAATTTGGGATTTTTGTGAGAAAGGACGAAATTTTAAAAAAATCCAATTTGTCAATTTTATAGGATTGTTGTGTAACATTATTGATAAAGGGAATAAAGTTGACAATTGTCAAAATAAATATTCCTATAAAGACTAGAATGAATTATGGAAGAAATTGATTAAGATTTCCATAAAATAAGAAATGTTTTTAGTTTTCTAGTTTAGCAAGATTGTTGTCAAACATTATGAACAATGGAATAAAGTTAGCAATTTTCCAACGTCAATGGCCTAAGGACCCTTATTTGTCACCATTCTTCCTTTTTTTAAAAAAAAATTATTTAGTTTCCTTCCAAATTTTTCCAATATATACATTACCTCTCAGTCTTTTCTACTCCATAACTATCTATCTTAATCTTTTACCTACAACAAACTAAATAATTGTTTGCAATGAAATGGACATATTTGTCACCAAAATCTAGCCCTCCATTGCTAGAAATTATAAAACTCCTAAAATCCAATACCAATCTACGAGTACTCCCTTTATTCTTATTTTTAATGATACTACTCCGTTGTCACCACCCAACAATATTTCTTCTTCAGCCAAGGGTCCTATTACATCTTCGCAAGTGGAAGCCTTTCAATCCTCGTTACCTTTTGTTGGCTCACCATTCTCACAATCAAATCCATAGGAAATTTCATATAATGTAGGCTCAATTTTTCAAAATATCACTAATTTTTGAATGGAAATCTTACATAAAGACATGGGCTTTATTTGTGAAATTCTAGATGAGATGCGTGCTACTCTACAAATGGTGTGTTGATGTAATTGCTCTCAATTTCAAAAGACTCTAGAAATTTCAATTGCCAATATTTATTGGCCATTATATGAGCAGTGAATAAATGGACCATGTTTCTTTCTCGAAGTAATTGCATTTGTAGAGACATCGTATGGAAACTTGCAAGTAACGACAGCCATATATATATATATATATATATATAATTTCTATTTGGCTCAGTAGATAAACACGAAGAGTCATCATTACAATATGAGTATTGGTGGGTTGGAAAGAGGGAGAGCATTTGAAGTTGCAGCAAGGCTAATTGATGAGCATCTCTATGATTCATTATCTTAAGCTATCTTGTCATTGCCTCCATGCTTTCTTGTATAATCCACCTCTTAAAACACTTAAGGTTGATCAAAACGATGAAATACAAATATCATAAGCATATGGTAAGACTGATCTGTTAACACACTAAATATTAGTTATAACAAGTGATTTCATTGCAGTTTCTTTGAGCCACGTCAAAAGGGATTTTTCCTTTTTAATTTGACTCCATTTTAGGATAACCAAATTAAACTTTATATCAAATGTAAAGGAGACAAAAAAAAAAAAAAAAAAAGAAGAGTCTGGTCCTCTCTCACATAAAGTCGAGCTTCTGTATACTAATAAGAAAGTGAATAAACATAACTACATCAAAAATTATGATGAAATTGCAAGAAAAATCCCAATGACATCTTCCATAGTAAAATGAGATTACATTAATTGCATTAATGGAGTTTTTTTTTTTTTGAAATAGCAGAAATAATTTTTAATTCAACGCTTACCATCCGTCACTATCAATATCTTAAGAGTGAAATTCCCGGCCATAATGCAATATGGCTCTTTGTCAAATTCCTTGACACATTATCAATGTAAATACTTTTAAAAAATAATGATATTTCCTCGTATATTTAAAATTCATGCCCCTGTCTATCACAAAATAAATAGATAAATAAAACCTGCGATGATCCATCTCTTCTTGCGCCGTTCTGATCAGTTTTGGGTTCAGGGGTTTGTACATATTGAAGATAAAACGTAACATGGAACGGAATGTAGCGTAAAAGGTGGCTACAACTAAGGTGGTCAATACACAAAACTCAAAACGGTAGATTTGTCTTCCAGATATAACATGTTGACATTCAAGTTTCAATGAACGGAAACCATAAATTGTTTATAGTAAAAACATCTGCATGACAGATTTTACGTATGAGAAAACATTGTTGGTGCGTAATTATCTTGCATTTTTGTGCGTTGATACTCTGTCATGACAGTGAAAAAATAAATCTTGATATCTTGACAGGATGCAATTTGGAGCTGTAGAGCTTCTGATTTTACGAAAGTTGATGAGAGCACAGAGGACATGTTGTTCTTCCTCCAAGGAGAGAGTGAAAATATGGCGAGAGCCGCTCTGTGGTTGGCCATCAGTCTTGGGGCAATTCTACTTTGCCTGCATTTGAAGAGACTCTATGTCTGGATTCCCTTCACCCAATATGTTAAGATCAAGGTGCTCAGTTCTTTCCCTTTTTGGCATTTCATTCTCATTGTAATCCATTTCACAAGATCATAAAGCCACATTCATTCCCATGAATTTAGGCACTTTGAGTCGGAATAGTCTATATAGTATATAATTGGAAATCTCAGTCTCTCGCTTATAAGAGACTCCCAATTTCCTAGGATAAGATCAGTCGTGATCTGGTAATTCTTGGGATAATGTCATACTTGGGAACATGTCATATTGTAATTACCTTTTTTTTCTTTCTTTTTTTTTTCAATTCTTTCTTGAGAGAGAATACATTATTTCATAAAACCTCAATTAGGCTAAACGTCACGATCATGAATTACATAATATAAATAATTTTTTTTTTAATTTTTACAAACTTCGTATCCATTCTAAGAATTTAGAACCTGAAAACTCTAAGTTGGTTTTTGTCCCAGCAGAGACATCCTTTTTCAATTTTTGTCTTGTGCTAACCGGTAAGTTGATGTTATGGGCTAAGGCTTGTTCGAAATCCATGGGAGATCAATTTTGGGGCCATGGTAGCTAAACCCAAGAAACACTCAAGCCCACTTGGTATTTCTATCCCAACGTCTACTATCAAAATTTGGTTGGAATGGTCCCCGCCAAACAACTTTTACCTGCCAACTTCAATTTCTCGTGCCATCTTCCTGAAAATTTAGAACTTACAATCTTCTACTACTTTTCCTTCCATGTTCTTTTTTCCCTACATGCACAAAAGGCTTTGGATTAAAGGGAAAGGTAGAAACTTGGAAAGCTAGAAAGCAATTCTTTAAATTCTATTTATTTGTTTTTTTTTTTAATTGCGTTGTTGTTTTGTTTGGTGGCTAGTTGTTGCAAATATAAGTCAAAGTCGACAATGTTAGTTTGTGAAGTATTGCTGAGCTTTCAAACATGTCTTGCGTTCCACTCAACTGTTGCATACATATATTATCTCCCAAGTGCCAACTATAGCTCTCGGCGTCACTTTGAATTTAGGCTTAAATATTGATCTTCAGTTCATATTTCTAATCAGGGTTAGGTGGCAATTTTGCTCGTTTGATTTTATGGGTTGTTGGATCGGTTTCGGAAAGAGTCATAGTGTGCTTACAAAATAACTTAATCTTTCTAGATTTCTTTAGAACTTGATGTTAACGCAGGCTTCAGATGTCTCTCCTTACCTCTTCTAGGAGTGATAAACATCTGTCCAAAATTTCGTAACTGTAAGGTTGCAGTGCGATGCTGTAGTGTTCGTTAGTTTGGATACCTTCAAGCTCTACCGAGATATTACTGTAGAATGGGGAAGCAAGGATCCCCAAGAAGGCCACCCCAGGGCTTTTCATCCGGGACTGGGATGAAAGGTTACCAAATACTAAGTTCAGATCGTTTATCAAGTAATGATCCTGCCATTGGAAGGAGGTCATCGGCAGGGGAAAGTTACATGAAAAGCAAATTTATATTTCTTCACAATGGGAAAAATGAGTATGGGAAACTTGGCTCTTGCAAGGGAGTTCACCCTGGAAAAAGGCAACCATGGTTTTCCAAGCATGGAAGATCAATAGTTTTTATGTTTGCCTTAATGGGTTCATTTTTCCTGCTTGATTCTGTATTGATGTCAATCTTTGATTCTGTACATCTTCAAAAAAGTTCTACCTTAAGGAAATCAAGTCATTCTAAGGTATGCACAGAATATTCTGAACCTGTGCTTGGAATTTATGCCGACCTACTGTATAGGGTGAAAACAATTGTATTTGGAACTAATTTAGTGGTCTCCAATAATGTCGTCCATACGAACGTATAATTGTTGCACATATCAGTTTGCCATGTGTGGACTTGCATTCAACTCCTAGTTATGTAAAAATCTTCTCTTCAAATCAACTGCATTTTCTTCTTTTCTGACTAGTGTCTCAAGGAAAGAATAATCTGTAAAGTTTCAACTCTTTGTACGTAATAGTGTACTTTGTTCGTTATGTCAACAAACGTTTGAGGTTATTGCTCTGTGGATAATAATTAATTGGTAAATTCTAATTGCAAGGATCAGAAGAAGGATGGCAATTTCAGTGATGAAGGAAGACCACCAGTCCAGATGCATGGTCGGCTCCTAAACCTGGCTTCCAGCTTTCTTGCAGAGGTTTGCTTCAAAAGTTCCAAAACTATTGGATGCATTCAGCTGATCTTGGATGCGATGGTATGAGACTGAAATTTTCTCTGCTTTAGAAAGAGTTACACAATGAAACATCAAATTTCTGGAGGGAACCATACCCGAAGTCATCCAGATGGAAACCTTGTGCAGACCGAAAGTATCCAGAAAACTTAGGTGAGCTTCCTGTAGTAAATTCATTTAATTTGCATGTTTTGACTAGTTCCTTCCTAAAGAAAACATTGTGCTTCATAATAAATTGTAATGGTGTTAAGCATCACATACCATATGCAAGTCCTATGATTGAGTTCATGTTTTCATCTTTGGATACAGCGAAAAAGGGCAGAAACAATGGCTACATACTGGTGAGTGCAAATGGGGGTCTCAACCAACAAAGAGTAGCTGTAAGTGTCATAAGTTTAGAACTTGGATTACACACTTTTTGTGAGAATTTTCATTGAATCCATGACTCCATGATAGTAAAGTACAATTATGCATGCTTCTGGGTAAGATCCATTCTGAACCTGACAATGTCAAGTTTAATATTTGTTTAGACATTGAATTCCATATCAAATGCTCCATCTGGTACTTTTCATAAGAGGCTTCATATGTCGCTCTCTCTATCTAACTGACGTAGGACAGGAAACAAATGAGAATCTGCGCTTGTTGAATAAAATTAATAATCAATATCAATAGCCAATTATCATAATAGCTTATCTCATGAGAATGACTTAGCCGTATTTATAGAGACTAAACAAGGACTACAAAGGAAATAATCACAAAAGGAAAATCTTACTATTGTGACCTTCATCACTGGCCTTAAGACCATAGTGCAGTGATATACATAACTGACATAAGCGTTACTAACTGCAGATATGCAACTCAGTTACTGTGGCATCATCCCTCAATGCAACTCTGGTACTTCCAAGATTTCTTTACAGCAATGTATGGAAGGATCCTAGGTCCGTTGTCTTGTCTGGAATAATCTACACAGTTTCCCACTCACTATCTCTTGGTCATTAAAAATTGCAAGTAATAGTACCCACGTACCATCAGCATTCCTTGTGACAATGGTTTAGTGCTGATCTAGCGTGTTCTCCAACGATTATTAGTTATCTGTGCTTGAAATGTGGTTCATTTCTTGCTATGCACCTTAAGCTTGTGAAGCAGAATTTTCTGTTGTATCTTTCAACTTACAAGATCCTTTACTTTACCACTAGTAAAATCCATGAAACATGGGAGCTGGAAATTATCAGAAGAAACAGTAACCTATTATATTTTTTGTTGGCATACAGCCAATTTGGTGATATCTATCAGGAGGACTATTTTATCAATATTCTGGAGGATGAAGTGGATATTGTGAAGGAGCTTCCTTCACATCTGAAATCCATGGACATTGAAGCACTTGGTAGCGTAGTATGTTATCTGCTTTATTGTCACCCACTTGGTTTGCAACATGGCTATTTTAGGGGAATGTTTTTAACTCCTTTGCTTTGCTTTTAACAGGTTACCGATGCCGATATTCCAAAGGAGGCGACACCAATGGACTACTATCAAAAAGTGCTTCCTCTACTGTTGCGGAATGGAGTTGTCCGCTTTCTAGGATTTGGAAATCGACTTGGCTTCGATCCATTTCCTCCTAAACTTCAGGTAAAGGGCCTGAAAGGGGGAGATAGTGCCATTTGCTCACTTTTATCTAAATCAATAACGCAAACTTTATTGATGGCAATGTGATGACATGTTATAATTTGCAGAGGCTAAGGTGCAAATGTAACTTCCATGCCTTGAAGTTTGTTCCAAAAATTCAACAAATTGGTTCACTTTTGATCAGAAGGATAAGAAAATATGATGGTGCAAAGAGCATAATAGACAGACAACTGCTTGGGGACTCTACACATGACAGTGCTGGAAAAAATCATGATCCAGCGAGAGGCTCAAGTAGATATCTTGCATTACATTTGAGGTTTGAAGTGGATATGATCGCCTACTCCTTGTGTGATTTTGGAGGTGGAGAAAAAGAGAAGAGAGAACTTCGGGCCTACAGAGAGAGCCATTTCCCACTGCTTATGGAACGCTTGAAAAACACAAAGTATGGATTGCTGGGTTTTCAAGTATTGCAACTTCTATCAGGTCATGTTTATCTTGTGATCTCTCTGCTTTTGTTACCATTGATCTTTGCAGGCCTCTATCTTCATCAGAGTTAAGAAAGTTGGGGAGATGTCCATTGACACCAGAAGAAGCAGCGCTTGTTCTTGCTGGCCTTGGATTCAAACGTACAACTTACATTTATCTTGCCGGTTCTCATGTATATGGCGGAAAGTCTAGGATGCAGCCCTTTACTAGTCTGTTTCCCAATATAATCACAAAGGAAACTCTCCTCTCTCCCAGTGAACTTGCACCTTTCAAGAATTTTTCTTCACAGGTGTACCCCTTTGTAGAATAAAAAGGTTGAATTTAAGGTGGTCTTGATTGTTTGTAACATTTTTTCATAACATTTTGCTGTTTTAACTTTGGATGCAGCTGGCGGCATTGGATTTCATTGCCTGTGCAACTGCTGATGTCTTTGCCATGACTGATTCAGGGAGCCAACTGTCGTCCCTGGCGTCTGGATTCAGGACTTACTATGGCAGTGGAAATGCTCCTACCCTGCGGCCTAACAAGAAGATGCTAGCAGCAATTTTGTCAGAGAGTAGGACAATAGGATGGAATGATTTTGCAGATAGAATGAAAAAAATGATTAAGAAAAGTCAAAGAGTGCGTGTTAGGGGTTTTGGTCGAAGCATTTATCGACAACCAAGGTGTCCAGAATGCATGTGCAATTCTCACTAGCATGAACTCAAGCAGTTTTCGACAGCACTGCAACTGCAATTCCTCTGGCAGTGATTTGCAACGGCAGTGATTTGCAACGGCAAATATTTGTCCGTGTACATAAAAACACCACCTGTGGTAGGAATTGTGCTACTCTCTTTCCTCAATCTTATCCTTCTATTCATTTTCCATTGGTTGTCTGTCTTTATGCTGTAACTGATGACTAATAAAGATTGTTCTTTGGACGCCTCTGTTTTCATTTCATCTGCCTTCAGTTTTCCCACACATTACCACCTATATACACTCGGGAGACAAGAGCCTAATGCAACAGAAATTTTAAAGCAAACTACAATGAATTACATTTTTTTCAATAAACCCGTTCAATCCAAGCCTTATTTATGGGATGTCTGTCTATGACTGTAACTGATGACTAATAAAGATTGTTCTTTGGACGCCTCTGTTTTCATTTCATCTGCCGTCAGTTTTCCCACACATTACCACTTATATATACTCGGGAGACAAGAGCCTAATGCAACAGAAATTTTAAAGCAAACTACAATGAATTACATTTTTTTCAATAAACCCGTTCAATCCAAGCCTTATTTATGGGACCAATGATTGAAAAAGAAAAAAAGATAGAAAAAGAAGATTAAGAAGAGAAAGATGAGGATTTCCTGCATGCTAAACAACAGAAATTTTGAATCAAACTACCATGAATTACGTTTTTTTTTTTCTCAATAAACCCGTTCAATCCAAGCCTTATATATGGGACCAATGATTGAAAAAGAACATAGATAGAAAAAGAAGATTAAGAAGAGAAAGATGAGGATTCTCTGCATGCAAAACACATGTATCCTGGATACCCTCATATTATCTATTACTTTCAATCATCATATCTAACTCTCATTTGGAAAATGATGTTTTTCCTCTAACATCTGTTGTTGGTGGCCAAACTGCTTCAAGATGGAGGGAAGAACCGATTCAGGTTGAAAGGAAGTGTATAAAATTCCTCATTTCTGCTGTCTCCTTTAAATGTCCGGAATTTAACCCACCATGGCATTCCTCTGTCTATGGCACTTTCCTTGTAGTCAAGTGTGTTGTCTAGGAAAACAGCAATAAGCAATGCAACGGTTGGAGACGAGAAGAAGATAGTATTGAGGAAATCATTAAACTGCAAATAAAAAAAAAAGGAAAGATAAAAACACAAATCAGGTAAGAATTCTCAGCAATAATCAATGCAGCTGTGATATAGCATCTACATGGAATGTTTAGTGATAACACTATACGAGAGCCCTATGATGCGACTCTAGCTAAGAATTCTCATACCATATATTTTCTTCCAATTTAGTTGTGTAACTTATCTCTAACGAGCTAAATGCACAATTCAGATTATAGGATATGTAGAGGTATTTAGTCTGCCAAATTCACACAAGATGACGCTGCAGTATCCAATGAGTTGTCTGAAAAAAAAAATGTTATAACGGACTCGGAGGATGAAGGAAATTTACCCATCCAGCTCTGGTATGAGCAGGACCATGCAAGGCCTTGGCAGTGTATTCTCTGAAGTACTCAGGAACAGACAGACCAAGAAATAAGGAAACGCCAGTGATGAAAAGATTCCTCATTGAGTTCATGTTTGTGAATTGCAAGAATGACAATCCCACCGAAGCTGAGAAAATTTGTATGGATCAGATGCAAGTAAATCAGACAAAAGAGAGAGATTCAGAAGCATATGAAAAAAATAATAATAATGTAATTTCTTACCCACAAGTCCAAACATAACACAGTACACAGCAGCGAAAATGGTGAAGGGTATTGATGCAAATAAGGCTCCAAATTTCCCTGTCAGCATTCAGAAAATGAGTTCCAGAGATTGATTCCAGACATCAGAGACAATGCCAATTGTATCACTCACCAAGAATCGAAAAAAATATCATAAAACCAGCTGAGATTTGAATAACCCTGCGACTTCCGACCCGAGTGCTTCCAAGCAGGCCCACGTTTTCCCTGTTAGTTCATTCAGAAAATGAGCTCTATATTGAAGGGGATAACTTCCAGACTTTGTACCACAGGTACTTACACTGACACGGTTGAGCCAGTCAAGGTTCCAAAGAGTCCATCCAGAAGGATGCCAAAACCCTGCCAGCCGATACCACGGCTTAGAACATGAGCTGGAGGTGGTGTGGCACTTGCTAGACGTGATGCAGCCTTGTATGCTCCAGTTGACTGTTGAAGATGACATTAATTTGCTTTCACTAACTGATAACCACAATTAGCTACCGAGATTGCATGGGTACCTCAATTAATGAGACTATAACAGCAGCCATCATTCCAAAGCAGTGACCAGCATCAAAGGTAGGAGCACCCCACTGAAGAGGATAAGGAATTTTAATCCTGAACACGAAATAAAAGAGTTTGGATCAAACTATATTGAATCAATAAAAGAGTTTCTTCCCAAGTGTTGGCATCTCATGAGATATTACTTTGGGTCAAACTTTTTCTACAATAGCTTTCTAACAGTCTTGGCCATAGTCCATCCTACACAACGAGGGAATCTAACTGCATTGTCACTACCAGTTTCTCTAATGCATCTGGAAACTGATATGATTACCAGCTGGTGTGAAAAGAGGCATGCAAATATTTCTATTGTTCTCTAAACCTCTGTGTGTTAATCCATAGACCAAGGAGAAGGGTTAGGGAACACACCATGGAGCTGAAGAGATAAGGTTGGCCTTGTCAGTTCGACAATTAACTTGAGTAAGGTCTGGACGATGTATGCACCGCTGGCTGTCAGGAGATGAGCATAAGCCCATATCACTGTGATGGATATAAGAAGAGCAAATCGCTCCAGTACTGGAAGTTGTCTGAAAGGGAAATTCTTCAAGTACTGTGCACAAACAGAACAAAACAGAATAAACATGGAGAAGAATGGTCTCGCATAGGCATTATTGACTGCCCAGTGCGACTCAGTACATTTTGATAAACAATCAGAGCATTATTTTAAACCCTCTAATGCTTTGGTCTCCTCTCAGCCCAGTGCGTCCCGATTTTCAATTAACTTGCTTTGATCTTGCAAAGTATTTTCACATTAACATTTGTACAAAAAGCGCCAAGGCCTGAGAGTATTCTATGCTTCCGCGACGTATGTCTATGGAATGCATAATTGCATGCGTGTAAGAAAATTCATACAAGAGAATTAGCAATGACACCTGCGAGAAGGATACAAAGAGGATAAGCATAGGAATTCCAATTTCCACACACCGTCCGACCTGATCCAAGTTCAGAAAGTAAGAAGCAAAATACATAAGGAAGAAGAATCAGTGCAACACATAAGAGTAAGGAGTTGAACAAATGACATTGAAAGCAACAAATATACCACAGGGAAGCCCCTATCAAAAAGGCCAAAACCAACTAATGCAATAACTGGAACCATTCCCAGAGGGCTAAAGAACCTGAAAGGCAAGAAGGTAGAAAAAAAAAAGTCAGAAACATAGGCAAGGACGAAATTTGTTTGCTTGATCTGCACTTGTCATGGAGCAGTACCTGGAAAAAATAGCCCACAACTGGCTATACCCCAGAATTGTCTGTATGCTCGAAGATACAATTAAAGCACCTTGGACAGCTCTCATGGTGTTGAGAAATCTCTAGTTATGTACCCAACCATTAGAAGGACTTTAAAGATTAAATAAATTGGTGGTGGGTGACTGTAAAGAAAAAAATTTTCCATTTACACTATACTGCAACAAAATAGATGACAAGAAGCCAGTTCCTATCCACCACATTATGTCGCATGTCCAACACAGTGTAGCTTGTGGCTTGTTTGTGCATATTCCGAATATGAATTTAAAAATATTATCCAAGTCAATAAATCTCCATAACTTACGCTGATGGTTCAATTATCAATCTTGAATTTATGCAACTAGACTTTGGCTACTCAATTATCTAATGTCTATGCTCAGACGGTTCAGACTAGCCCAGCAAGTGAATAGTGAAACCAAATAGGTAGTGGGTCCGTCATGCATTGACTATAGTTAAATCTTAATCGTCCCCAATCATTGTATTGGGGTTCATTGAGAAAAACCAAACATAGAACTGGGAACTGAGAAATGAAGCCCCAAAATCAGACTAACCACATGATTGTCCTGGATGCTCATCAACGAAGGATCATGAATTATTGATATAATGGGGACCATGAACGCATAAGACCCTCCAATCACTGTCGGTAAACGTGTCCCAAACAATGTTTGCAAGAGTGTGTTGATCCCTTCCACAAAAAGTAGAGTCTGTACCACTCTCACTTTATCACCCTGACCAGCAGGCATCACATTAGCTCATAAAAATTGAAAATTTATACAAGCAATCAGAGTTAACTTACAGGACCGCCGCCCATCAAAGGGACAAGAAATGAAGGAATCATAACAGCCGTGCCTAAAGCCAAAATGTAATGCTGGAAACCCAAAACTACAGCCTCTCCTGCTTTCACACACAGAAATTGAAGTTGAAGAAAAAAAGAGTCAATGAAAGAAACCATACTGAACCAAGAGGAGAAAATGAAGACTTTGAGCACTCAAAAAGGATAGAACAGGGCATACCCCAAGAAGGGTTAGAGTCAATACAGTACTCTAAGCCTTGAAGTTGGTCCATTGGTGGGTGGCTTATCTCTTCTGGTTTTGGAGCTGCCATTGCCTATCTACCCTCGTCAACACTCCCTCTCTCTCCGTTTTTCTTTTTTTTTCGTCCTTTATCAAAACTTAAATGAGTTTTCTAGTATCAACTGAATGAATAGAGGAGTGGAAAAAGTCACACTGTCACAAAGAGATTGTTTCTCGGGGATTTAGCTTGCCATAAGCAATGCAACTTTGATTGACTCAATCCAAAAAAGAAAGATGAAAAAAGCAAAAAAAGCTCAAGGATTGAAAGTAGACAGAGAGAGAGAGAGGGAGAAGGGGGTGGGGGGGTGCATTTGCCTGTCACTAAAGCTCCTGCCTTTATATCTCTAATCCATGGCTGCCAACTTTTTGCATACACAATTGGAAATAAAAAACCGAAGTTGCCGTTAACATTTTCATTGTCCCCAAACTGCCCACCGAGGAACTGCCAAACTTGATGTTACCGTTGGCCTGCCGCCGCGCTGTGGTTCCTTAATAATTAATTTAACAGCTCCCCCCACTTATTTAATAATGCTTGTAAGACTCACTCCCCCTTCTGGGAGGGAAAAAAGAGAGGAGCAGTCCCAAATGGGAGATTTAACTTTTGTACTTCTCCTACCAATAAGAAAGAGAGATTATACATGAATTTAAAAATATTATTCAAAGTGGTAATTTAATCCATAAGAATTATTATCAAATTATATAGTATTAAATTTGAGTGTAATAATAATATTTGAATATTAAACTTTTTCGTTCAGAAAATGTTGGATATGGACGACACCTGCTCATGAAATATGGGGTGGGGTTTTGAATTATGATTTACTGTTTACCTTGAAAGGAGGGAAGTCGTGGGGGCAAGGGGGATTGATTGTCTTTATTTTTCTTCCAATTGTGGTAAAAAAAAAAAAAAAAAAAAAAAAGAGGGGGAGTGGGGTAATCATAACAGACACATTAATTCTACACCAACCAAATTAAAAATTATTTGATAGATTTATATATATATATATATATTGTATGCTACTTCTAAAACTAATTTCTTCTTTTTTTTTTGTCATTTTTATGAGACAATAGACACACTATTTAATTGAATTAGACTTTGGTAGTAATAATAAGCATTTCTAAAATTATAGTTTAGGCCAAACAATAAAAGTTATTCCAATAATATCTATACATCAATTGTATATTTATATATATTAAAAAGCCATTCATTTGAGAGTTATACAATAGAATTTTCCATTTAAAATTAAAATTTTAAATTTTAAATCTAAAAATCTTAGTGTCTAAATGCTAAAATATTTTTGAAGAAGTTATTTTTTTTCTCTTTACATTTTTTTTCTCCATCTTTTTCCACATTTTCTCTTTTTACTGTCTTTCTGTATTTTCTCTCTCCAATTCTCCCTTTATTCTTTCTCTCTCTTTTTTTCTTCACTTTTTTTTTTTTTTCTCACGACTCTCTCTCTGCATATTTTCTCTCCCTACAAAGACTTTTGGTTCAGCTTACTCCCTTTCATTCTTTCCTTGTTTATGATAAGGATGAAATGATAAGAAAGAAGAATTGTCATGAATTAACATTGTTTTTCTGCGCAATATACCCTTATTTTTTCTCTCACATTTCTTTCTCTTTTATTTTGTTTTAAGCTAGAGCTTGTTACATACTTCTAATTGCAGCAGACCTATAGGTTAATCAGCAAATTTTATTCATCAAGAGCAAGGATAATCAATTTGAAACTTAATATATATACAGATGATTTAAAGGAAAAGAGAGAGAAGTAGAGTATTCTAATATCTTCGTTTCTTTTACTTTATAGAAGTGGGCATCGGTGTGTTTCAAGCTGACTTTCTTATAAGATAAATAAAGGAAGATGGAATGACCTTGTTTTTTTGTTTTTTTTCGGGGGGCCGGGGGAGACTACATGCTTAAACTAAGCACTGATCACTTACAAGAATACTAGAAGGCAAATTTTCACCATCAAAATGACACAACGTAGCTAGCCGAATCCAATTATCACAACCCTAGAGCTTTGTCTTGATGACTAAAGGAGTAATCTTTCTTAATTAGTTTAAGGAATAAGACAGCATCTTCCTTCTTTTAACATTATTATGCTCTATAGAACATGGAGTATGAGTGTCTTTCTCGGTATATTCTGTATAAAGGGAGAGTCTTTATAATATTTCATGGGAAGAGAGTTGCAACTTCCCTAGTTGTTCTAAACCCTCTTTTATGTCTATTTTATTGGGTCGGGTCAATTTATCATGCATTGGTCGATCTTATCCATAAACCAATATTTTTTTTATTTATAATTGATTACTTAGATTAGATGAATTCTAAAAGCACTTTTTTCTATATAAAAAAAAAAAAAAAGAGTAAACCTTGTTTACGAATTAG
Source organism: Ceriops zippeliana (assembly GCA_037897445.1). Lineage (NCBI taxonomy): Eukaryota > Viridiplantae > Streptophyta > Magnoliopsida > Malpighiales > Rhizophoraceae > Ceriops > Ceriops zippeliana. Next base: position 3,052,443 of record JBAPLH010000143.1, on the reverse strand, counting down.
TTGTTGTTAAAGGTATGCATGCATGAATGAAAAAGATATATTTTGTTCGATTATTTGATCAAATGATAAGCAACTTCACGTCCAAATGCAATTTCGGTGTCAAAATCTGAATTCTTTGCTCTAACTATGGCACAAACTGTCATTTTTCTAAAAACAAATTCCTCAAAGTGGCAATCCAACGAGTCTCCACCCGAAAGAGAGAGAGCGTTCTTCCTCTCTGTGGTATGTAGAGGATCGAATGTTCTCTTCCTCTGCTGACTACTAAAAAATTAATTATTAAATATTATTATGGTAAAAAAAATGAAAACAAAAAAATGTTTATATATATATTTAAAAAAAAAAAAAGACCTCTTAGCATGATAGCATCCCATTACGTGCTTTAACGTATACACACTGAGACTGATAAGATCTCGACGCCTTATTTTATTTGAAATTCATACAAAATGCCAACCGAGAAAAGTTTCTCCTTTACAAATTTTGGATACCTTTTCCCCTTTTTCTCGGGTGCCCTTTCTTTGCTGCTTTTTTCTTTCCCTGTTTTTTAAAACATGTTTAATAAGGGAAAAAGGATTCATGGTTAATGAAATTTTGGCTTTGCATGAATAATTTAAATATAAAAAGATTAAAAATAGTAAGTGATAAGTTAAAGTAAAGGGTGATTAAGTATAAGAATATGAAAATTAAATTAATTTTTTTTTTTTAAAAAGAATATATACAAAAATGACTAAAACTCGGGGATGTAATCCATCCAATTCCTTTTTAAAAGATGAAGTGGGTGGTGGGTATGAAAGGGGCTGCCTTCTTGGGATGCTGTGGTAAACCACTAGAATGACTGTACACCCAATGAAGAGAGGGAAGAGGTAAAAAATTGGTAGGCTGACAAAATTAAGAAAGAGGCTGACAGAAGGGGGCAGCTGAACGTGGACTGTGTCAAGAAAGCTCTCCAACGACTCTATTTCTATGGCAGGACAAGACAGCAAAACGTCTTAGGTATCCGAGCCCTCTTTTCCCTGATCCATGCCTTTTCCCTTTCCTCGCCGTGCCATGGCAGCTGTGTCTCTCTTCTTGTAATTTCCCGTCCTGACCATACATACACATACAGACAATGAATTCCCTTCTCGGACAACTAAGAAAGGGTACGGTTAAAAATTGCCTGTCGTGAGTCAAACAGTGATAGGTCATTTGTTATTTTTATTTAATTTTTTTATAAAAAAATTCATTGTTAATATATTTTTCTTAAATTTAATTATAATATTAACGAAATTAAAACTTTATTATTATACATCGAAATATTCAGGTTTATTTTTATTAAGGTAAATTATATCACAAAAATTCAAACTTAAACTAATCCAACTACCATCTCGGTTGATCATGCATACAGTGAGTTTTAATTCAAAAAAGCTTGTTGCTTTGTTATATAAATGTGTAATTTCTAGATGAATTGATAATATTATAATTGTTGCTTGAATATATTTATAGGAAAAATGGATTGTATATTTGAAATTTTATTGTTTGTTGTCACCAATTATACAATAATATTTAGTAGTGTGGCGAAATATTTTTTTGTAATTTTTTTTTTTACATATGTTAAGAAAATTCGAGTTCGTATAATATTTTCAAAAAAATTATTGAAAATTTATGATGCAATATTCGGTAACACCATCTGAAGGGCATACATAGAAATCAAATTTTTGGTATTGAAAAATTAGGACAGAGTTTTGGTACAAGATTAAAAGTATAAATTTTGGAAAAACCAATTCAATGTTTTCCAATATTAAAAAAAAAAATGATATAGGACTAGAAAAAATAAACTTAGATATCCCAAAATAGAGTTATGATTCAAATAAAAATGATAATTTTTTAAAAAATTAAATATTTTGATAAAAGTGACAAGATATATATATATTAAAACTAATAAAATGTCTAAATGAGCAAATAAAGATTGGTAAAGAAGTACAAAATATTAATATACTTGCACCTATTTTCTAAAATTTTTGCATATTATATTCATGCTACATATTATTAATTTTTATTAATATTTAGCAATTTTTGTTAAAAATTTATAATTTTTATTTAAAACATTTTTCAATTAAAATGATGTTGTGAAAATAATATGATATCATTTAAAATAAATCCTATGTTAAATCTATGTCTATTTTCTTAATCCCAAGGACGAGACTCTTATTAAGACACATCCTCTTTCATTGGTTGTCAAATTGTAAATTGTATAAATCACATGTTGCCCTGTTACACCAAAATGAATGCTTTTGTGACAAAGACTCTAAAAGGGGGATGGGATTATTGCAAAGCAAGCATTCCTCCCTCGGACAGGCAGACCCAGCAAAAGGTTGAGAACAAAGGGTGACGACCATTGATGGACTTCGATTCCACCACTTACACCAAAAGAAGAAACTAAAAGGATCGTAACTATCAACAACAAACCCACATGGCGTGTTATCCTTAATTCTCTTTTGTGGTAAGATATATGGGGACTTGGATTGATATACAATTTCTAGGGTAAAGTGGTACTTCTAATGTAACAAGACATGACATTAAATACAATGAATGGCGTGACACTCTTTAGAAGCCACACCGTGGAAGTGAATAATTCTTGCGAAGTTACAAAGCTTCTACATAAACAAAAATTCGTTGAGATTATAACACTTGTGTTTTGGCCATTATCTCATTGGACTAAAACCTACACAGCAAACAAAGAGTAAGTCTCTTGTAAATCTTACACTTCTTTTTTTATGTATTTATTTATTTTGTAAATGTCACATACACGATTTGGACACTCATTTTCCACGAAATAAGTGGGTGGAAGCAAGGAACTATTTTTATTGTCAAGTGTAGATTGGGCGGAAGATAGAACTCTCATTTAATTTCCCTTTATTTTTTTAGTAGATAATGATAAAAGAAATTTATAAGATAGGAAAATTTTTCATTATTGTATATCCTGTAGTAAAATGGGTCATTGAATGGCACAAGAAGAAACACTAAAAGGTGCATGGAAAAGCAAATTGGAACAAGGGACCAAAGACTAACGTACAATTATTAATTATTTCCAGGATACCATGCAGAAGAAAGCTGTGCCGGTTGGCGACGACAGAGTGGCCCCAATGCTTGACTTTCTAATCATTCCCACGAAGGCAATCCCTTTCGGCCGTGATGACATTGGACTTGCACAAGAAAGGGTGATTTTTTTTGACTTCAAAGACAGGGATCTGTGATTGGTATCTATTCATTTTTTCAACAATTTTAAGTGTACATTAATTTTAGGATGCAAACGTAACACAAATTCATAAAAGGTAGATTCATAATAGTTGATTTAGCACATTTGTTATTTTTGTTTATATATATATATATATATGTATTTGGGTATATCTACATCACTTGCATGTTGTCAAAAGCTGGAATCCTTGGTCTTCCATGACCACTCTTCTTGGTGAGAACAAAACATTTATGAGCAGTCGGCTTTGACCAAGAGGACCGAGGTAAATAGGTGAAAGAAAATTACTGGATAAAAACAAATCGGAAACCAAATACTCTGCATCTTTTTTCAACACAACTCACAAGGTATGGCTGTGAATGATCGAAAAGCATCTTTGGGGTTACAAAAAATGACAGCATATCGCACGACCCCAACATTGAACTCACAGGCTGTAAGCCACATTGCGTTGCACTTGAGGTCCGTTACCACACAATTAGCCATAAGATACAGTTAACTATTGATCTTCACTCCCGGAAAATTACTCAAGTGGAAATAAGCAAAACATGTCCCCCACTAACAATTTTATCCATCCTGTACTTGTCGCATAGTTATTTTCGGCCAACAACTAAAATGAGGGGAGGTAAGATCTTCCATCCAACTTAGTTTCATGCATAGCTTTTAAACCCGACCAGACCCTTAACCCGGACAAGAGATTGGGTTGTTGGCTCATTAGAAGCCTTCCCTTTCCTTTAGTTCACTTAGATTTTGATGCTTTGGCTTAAATCATTATGAGTTTCAATACCCATATTTTATTGAACTTTATATAAATAAAATTAATAAATATTAAACCTTTTGGTTCAAGCGTTGATCTAAGCCATTGGCAAAGCGATGGCAAGTATGTGGGATAAATAAAATTGATAAGTTATCCCGCACGATGGCACAGAAATTCAGAGGAATTAGTCAAGCATATGGGATAGCCATTGGCAAACATGATAATGGGGAGGAGTCTTTGCTATAAATAATTATAAAGCCCTCCCCTTCCTTGAGCTCACTACGGCCCATGCTTAAGTTTAACATTCTAGGTCCCGAAAGCATATTGATTTTGGGTCCAGACACAAACCAACTGATTCATCAGGTTGTTGAATTCATACGGTTTTTGTTGCGTTAAAATTGAGAAAGTTTCACGGGATCCTTTCTCTTCCGCCACTTGCGGTTTCTGCCGCATGCCATCAATTGAAAATTGATCATAATGAATCATTGCCCATGACCATGATCCTTTTATAGAAATTCTTGTTAATACAGAATACCTTAAACACTTTATCACTGAAAATTGAAAATTGATGATAACCCAGATCTGCAACGAGATTTCATATCGACATTCAAGTGACTTTGCACCAAAGGTCTTTTGACACTGGAAAGTCTCAACAAATAATATCTATTGTCGCCTATTAGGACATTTTGCTTCAAAGGGGGTTCAAGATAAAGACAATAATGAAGAACAAAGAAAGGGAAAGCAATTACTCTTGTATATTAGTGTCAGTGTCAGTGTCAAACTCAGAACTTGCACCTATTCATCTATCCTTCGATTGGTCCAACTTAAAAGAAGGCTTTCTCCATGAATTGCACACACAAGTTACCCAGACTGCTAAGGTATCCCCTCCAAAAGAGGAGAATTCTCTCTCGTCGCACTACTTGGCAACTAGACAGGAATAGACAAGCATAAGCATACTGGCAGCCATAAGAGGTGAAGATTCAAAAGATGAGCAGGAATGAACCATTGTAGAATTTCATGGAACTTGCATAATTGTTGAGTATCGGGCGCCGGCAGCTGATAAAAGTGCTGTATGATTTGTTACTGAAGCCAAAGAATTCTGTCTGCCGGTCAGAGGATTTCTTCCATCACCATCCACCTCAGAACAACTAGCAAAAGGTGGCAGTTCATCAATATAGTGATACATTTAGTAGCAAATGTATATGATACAAGGCCGAGATAATAATATTGTCCCATTTTGGTAGCAAATGCATCGCTGGTGAATCCATAAGTTAGCGTAGCATCGTTCACCAAATCTCAAGCTTCTCTGTCCTTGATTTCTCCTGGCGGTTCTTTTTGCTCGCGTTCTTATTATCATTGCTGACACAAAAGAAGCAAAGAAAAGAAATGAAAGATTCTCAAAGCAAGTTGTTAGCTAAAATATGGCCTCTCATTGACAAAGAACGAGACAAAATGAAATGAAAGTTTTAACTTATTGATGAAGGGAAAAATTTTTGAAACCCAGAATTATTGTGACAAGCTTGGAACTTGCAGAGAATTATGAATGAGGAATGAACAAGAAATACCTTTCTGGGTTGAAAGTGCAGTACCCAACATAGCATTATATTCACACATTGATAAAGCATCATCACTAGGAAATTGGACACTCACAATTTGCCAACCTTTTCATCAGAAGCCAACTCCATTTTCGCTGAAAAATTCAGAGATCGAGGAAATACATATATATAGTTTTTGCATTGGTATTAGTTGCACAATTAACCCAAATAAAAAAGGCTAATAAATCTTACATGAATTCAAGGTTTTTGGACACACAATTGACATCATTAACGTCAAAAAATGCGTTCACCAGCGTGATTATACATCCAACAACTATAAATATATAACCGATGGACCTAGAATCATTATGCTAACAATACATTTAGAATGCTTACTAAAATGTCAAACTAATAGTGATTGTCATTAATATAAGTATGCACCAATATATATATATATATACCTATACAGTCTTTTAGATAAAAAATTAAAAATTACCCAATATAAACAATGTACAATTACAAGTATAATGAATGCATCCAATGTAATATATATATATATATATATGTATGTATGTATTTATTTATTGAATAATAACTCACTTATATTGATAACTTGTGAATTTTTTTTTTTCCATATAATAGAGTCATTTCTAGAAGTTTGTTTATCAAATATATCTGTGCAGTTATCACCATCATCAACGACAACATAGAAAATACCGCAAGTGCGAATATGTTGTTCCTATTACCTTATAGTAAGTAAGCTATCTTTGTGTTTATGTTATGTTGTGTCCACTCCCTACAATCGTATACAGTGATTGATCTAGACAATTAATTTGGGGGGCAAAAGGTGCGGTAGACTAATTGAAAAATTAATCAAATTAAATTTACCTGAGAAATCAGAAAGAAAAAAAAAATTAATTGATTGACTTTCTTAAAAACAAGTCTATTTCATCAAATAATAACTAGTATTTAGCTTAAAAATTTACTGCTGTCTCTTCACCCCCTAATAGATTCGAAACTACCCATAGTTATAGAAAATAATGTTGGACTCACGGAATTATTCATTATCTTAATATGCTGAACTTGATGGTATAATTAGTCAAGTTGATGGGACTTCTTATGTAACAATAACTTGGGTTGCTTTTTCTTTTTTTTTTTCTTGTTAAGGAATGGTCTGAAAAATCAAATTACAAAGACAACTTGGGACTTTTATTTTTCTAGGTCCTTCCAGCAGGGGCAGATTACAAGCACGATTTTAAGATGGGCCTGACTAGAAAGAGTGCCAACAAAGCTGCTGACTACGTGCTGCAAAAACTAAGCCCCGCCCCTATCATTGGGCTCTTTTACTTTCCATTTGGGCTGATCAGTTTCGATCTCCGTGTCTGAAAGGTATTTTAATATTTTAATCAGTTTTCTTTGTTATCCTCAAAATCTGTGTACTTGGTTTGCATTTCTTTCTGTTTCAAACTTTTGATTTCCATTTAGCACTTTTTGTTTTCTTTTTCGGAAAATATCATGGGGTTTTATCTGGCGGTAATGGTGGTGGTGGGGATAGCTGTGTGTTGACCCACATTTCCTTTTTGAGAGAAAGATAGCTCCGATGACCCTTTAATGACACTACTGTTTTGATCTGCAATATTAGGGAATCTTTTAGGGAAACGATAGGTGAGGTTTTAAATATACTGTTTGATGGGGTTGAGATGGTATATTTCCTGTCTTCAGTTTATAACATGACAAGATTTGAATTTGATTTCATTACGTGTGTTTTTGATTGATGAGAAATTTGGTAAATGCTAGAAGAATAATTCTAAAATTTCCTTTTTTTTTGTTAGTCTTAGGAATTCATTCTTTTCCAATAAATCAGGTATGAAGCTAAATAAGTTCTTTGGTTAACAATAAATGGATTTCTCCATAATTATTTGATT